>PVIJ01008948.1:0-70205 GCA_004024925.1 Scalopus aquaticus | reverse complement strand
CATGTTTAGCAGTTTGAGGAATCGCCATACAGCTTTCCATAGTGGTTGGACCAGTTCACATTCCCACCAGCAGTGTAGAAGAGTTCCTTTTTCTCCACATCCTTTCCAGCATTTGTTGTTGCCTGTATTTTTAATGTGTGCCATCCTCACAAGTGTGAGGTGGTATCTCATAGTGGTTTTGATTTGCATTTCCTTGATTATAAGTGATGTTGAGCATTTTTTCATGTATCTGTTGGCCATTTGCTTTTCTTCTTTGGAGAAGTTCCTTTTGAGCTCTTCTGCCCATTTTTTGATTGGGTTATTGGCTTTTTTTTGTTGTTGAGTTGTGTGAGTTCCTTGTAAATTTTTGTTACCAGTCCTTTATCAGATGTATTGTGTGCAAAGATCTTTTCCCAGTTGGTAGGGTGTCTGTTAGTTTTGGTTAATGTCTCTTTTGCTGTACAGAAGCTTTTTATTTTGATATAATCCCATCTGTTTATATTGTCTTTCACTTCCTTCGCTTTGAGGGATGTATCTTTCAAGATTTTGCTGAGATGTATGTCGTGTAGAGTTTTGCCTATATTTTCTTCTATACATCCAGGTCTTTTATCCATTTTGAGTTGACTTTTGTGCGGGGTGTGAGGTAGTAGTCTAGCTTCATTTTTTAGCATGTGGCTGTCCAGTTTTCCCAGCACCATTTATTGAATCGACTGTCCTTGTTCCACTGCATTTTTTTTGCTCCTCAGTTCTGGAAGGTTTTCTTGGATTCTTAAATTCTGACCATCCTTTTCCCTCCCCGCCCCCTCCACCAGTTTCCCTATTCTTTCTCTCTGGAACTCATTATTTATGTCTGGAAATTACTTCACAAATTAAATCCTTTAAATTTTACATCTTTATCTTCCTCATTTTTTTTATTTATTTTTTTTTAAATGGAGGGAACATTGGCTTACAATACTATATGAGAGTAAGAGCGTAGCACTACACCTCCTCAGATGTATTTCACCAAATCATCCATCACCAAGGCACCCATAACCCTCCCATCATAGTCCTCTGGGTCCCTCCCCGCTGTGTTTTCCCTTCTGCCCTTCTAGCCTCAATTCCACAGTCAGGTCTTTAGGATTTTTATTGGTTTGGTTTTGTATGACCCTTTATTTTGATTCTCTATATTACACATATAAATGAAACCATCCAGTATTTGTCTTTCTCCTCTGACTTACTTCACTTAGCATTATCCCCTCCAATTCCATTCCTGTTCTTTTTTTTCTATAGCTGACTAGTATTCCATTGTGTATACAGATCACATATTTCTAATCCATTCACCTGTCCTGGGGCACTTAAGTTGTTTCCAAAACCTGGCTATTGTAAATAGTGCTGTAATTTATAGGCAGTGAAGTACATGTGTCTCTGAATTCGTGTTTTTGCATTCATTGGGTAGACACCTAGGGATGGAATGATTGGATCATAATGTAGATCTATTTTTAATACTCTGAGAGATCTCCATACTGTTTTCCATAGGGGCTGGATCAGTCTACATTCCTGCCAATACTTGTTTCTGATCTTTTTGATATGGGCCACTCTCACAGGTATGAGTAGGTTGCTTTTTGTTTTAGTGACATTAACTGTGCAGGAGCTTTTCAGTTTGATGTCCTATTTGTTTATATTTACTTTTGTTTCTCTTGCTGTTGGGGACAAGCTCACAAAGACATCACTGAAGTCAATATCATGTAGTGTTTTGCCTATGTTTTTTTCAGTGTATTATATGTTTTTGGGTCTTACATGTGTGTCTTTAAGTCCATTTTGAGTTATTTTTTTCATAAGGTGTGAGATGGTGACTAATTTCATTCTTTTGTGTATTACTGTCCAGCTTTCCCAACACCATTTGTTGTCAAGACTCTCCTTTCTTCAGTGTATAATCTTGGATATATACTTTGTGATAGATTAACTGTCCATAGGTGTGTGGATTATTTCTGGTCTCTCAATTCTATTCCATTGGTCTGTGTGTTTGGTTTTGTTCCAGTGCCATACTGATTTGATTGTAATAGATTTGTAGTATAGTTTGAAGCCAGGATATGTGATGCCACCTCTCTGTCTCTTTTTTTTTTTTTTTTTGGGGTCAGGATTTTTTTGACTATTCAGGATCTTTTGTTTCATATGAATTTCAATCATGTCTGTTCTGTTTCTTTGAAGAATGCCACTGGAGCCTTGATGAGCATTGTTGAATCTATATATTGCTTGGTGTAAGATGATCATTTTAACAATGATAATTCTTCCAATCCATGAATAGGGAACATCTTCCCATTTTTTGGTGTCTTCTTTTTCTTTTAACAATGTCTCATAGTTCTCATTGTGTGGGCTCTTTATCTCCTTTGTTAGGTATTTAATTCTTCTTGTTGCTATTGTGAATGGGATTGTTTTCTTGATTTCTTCCTCTTCAGTTTGTTGTTTGCATATAGAAATGCAACTGAGTTCTGTAAATTGATTTTGTATTCTAGTACTTTACTGTATTTAAATTATACTTGATCATGATGCTCTTTTTGATGTATTGTTGAATTCAGTTTGCTAAGATTTTGTTGGTGATTTTTGTATCTATGCTTATCATGGGTTTTGGTATACACTTTTATTTTACTGTGATCCCTTTGTCTGTTTTTGGTATTAGAGTGATGTATAAGGTGTTATACAAAGTGTTTGGAAACATTCCCTCTTTCTCTGGTTTTTGGAAGAGTTTGAGAAGAAGAGGTATTAGTTAATCTTTGAAGGTTTGGTAGAATTTTATAGGCCCAGGCTTTTGTTTCTTGGGAGACTTTTGATTACAGTTTACATTTTCTTGCTTATAATCAGTCTGTTTAGGTTTTCTATTTCTTCCTGATTCAGTCTCAGATGGTTGTATGTTTCTAAGAATTTCTCCATTTCATCTAGGTTATTCAATTTGCTGTCATATACATGTTTGTAGTAATATATATGATCCTCTATTTCTGAAATGCCTGTCTTTTTCATTTCTGATTTTATTAATTAGATTTTTCTCCCTTTTTTTCTTAGTGAATCTCACTAGAGACTTGGTTCATTGTTGATTTGTTTTTAAATTTTTGTTGATTTTTTTTTAAAAAAAACAACTTTTAATTTCGTTGATCCTTTGGACTATCCTTTTGATTTCTATATCTTTTAGTTCTGCACTAGTTATCATTTCCTTCTATGATTTCGATTGTTTGTTCTTTTTATAGTACCTTTAGGTGAGAGGTAAGACTTTTCATTTGAGCTCTTTCTTGTTTCTTGACAGGGGCTTGTATTGCTGTATACTTCCCTTTTAGTACTGCTGTGCTGTGTCTCAGAGGTTGATAGGTCACTTCTTCATTTTCTTTGTTCTCCAGTATTTTTAAAATTTATTCTTTGATTTCCTCATTTATCCAGGGGTCATTTAGTATTGTGTTTTTCAGTC
The DNA here is from genome assembly GCA_004024925.1 of Scalopus aquaticus. Classification (NCBI taxonomy): domain Eukaryota; kingdom Metazoa; phylum Chordata; class Mammalia; order Eulipotyphla; family Talpidae; genus Scalopus; species Scalopus aquaticus. The sequence goes on along the minus strand of PVIJ01008948.1, from coordinate 66,793 downwards.
TCCATGTATTATTAGAAATTTTTCATGCTTTCTTTTTGTGGTAGATTTCTACTTTGGTATTGTGGTCAGAGAATATAATTGAATATAACAAACTTTATTAATTTATATTATACTTATTTTGTAACTCAGCATGTGGTGCATCCTGGAGAATGTTCCATTTGTACAGAACAAAAATAACACTCAGCTTTTGTTGTTGTTGTTGTAGTGTCCAATAAATAGCTATTAAGTCCACGTGGTCTAATTCGTCATGTAAGGCTGTTGTTCCTTCTTGATTTTCTGTCTGGTTGATCTATTCATTGGTGAAAGTGGAGTGTTGAAGTCTGCTACTATTGCCGTGTTACTCCCAATATCTGATTTCAGATTTGATAATAGTTGCCTCATATAAGCGGATGGTTATTCATATGGTACATATATGCTAATGAGTGTTATATCTTCCAGATGTTTATTTGGTCCATTTAATTATAGACTTATTTTCCAACCCTTTACTTTGAGTCTGTGTTCATCTTTGGAGCTTAACTGCATCTCCTAGAGACAGTAGACAGTTGGGTTTTGTTTTTTGATCCATTTTATAACTTTTGGTTGATGAATTCAGTCTATTTACATTTTGGTTGATTACACTGGTTAACAGTGAGATCGTTACTGACTTAAAAAGGCCCTAATCTGTAGTATCTTGGTGTGCTGAACATGAATATAACCCTGAAAAATTTTTATTAGCTCTTGTTTTGAAAATATTTCATAGAGTTCATTTTATATGTTTCACCATGTAAATTTATCCAGTAGGACTGCTACAACATCCTAAATCAGCCTAGAATGATGGAATATTGCATCGCATTGCATAATACCATCATGCACACATCATCCAGAGTTGATTGCATCATTTTCTTGATGCAATGCAATACTACTGCCAGGCGGCTGCTGAAGTAAGCTGACATCAACAGCACACTATAGAAAGCCCTGTCGAAAGGTTGAGCATTGAAAATATTTCAGACTTTGTGCAAGATGGTTGAAGCTACTGTTCCATAGAACTGTTATTATTTTATCCATTGAGGCACAATACAGAACACTAATGCCTCGAAAGTGCGTTAATAGTGTGGACAATTTCTGCTCTATTTGTGGGGAAGTGACATTTGCCAACCAGAAGGGAAGTATCACTTCTCAAGTGAAGAAGGCTTATCACCTTTACTTTGGATGCAAGGTTGGTGACCACGACAAGCCTTGGGCCCCGTATATAGGCTGTGCTACATGTACAACACAGCTTTCACTGTGGTGAAATCGCAAAAGACCATCAATGCCGTTTGCAGTCTCCATGGTGTGGAGAGAGCCAAGCAGCCACATCAAAGACTGTTACTACTGCTTGGTTCCTCCTCTTTCCGGCAGAATAATGAAGCAAAAGAAGTCAAGAATAGTCTACCCAAACATTCCGTCTGCATTGAGACCAGTTCCACATGGTGAGGGACTTCCTATTCCAGAACCTCCAGCAGAATATTCTCTTGAGTCATCTGATGAGGACAAGGGTGAGCCAACCTGTTCTCCTGTTCCATCAGCATGCAGTGATCCAGATTTCACTGTGGTGCATCATCAACCCCATACAGACTAACACAGGAAGAACTAAATGACCTGGTTCGTGATTTGGACTTATCCAAGAACAAGGCAGATTTGCTAGAATCAAGACTCCAACAATGGAATCATCTAGAAGATGATGTCACAATTACTTTATATTGAAAGCGCCACCAGCAGTTGGAGCCTTTCTTCAGAAAGGAAAGTACTCTGGGATTATGTTCCGATATTGAGGGCCTCATGAATGCCTTAGGAATCATTCATGACCCACAAGAATGGAGACTATTTCTAGACTCTTCGAAACTGAATCTTAAGGCTGTGCTTTTGCACAATGGAAACCGTCTTCCATCTATTCTGTTCCTGAACAGCTGTACAAGAGACAAGCGAAGATATCTAAGAAGTAATCTATGACTTGATTTTTATAGGTATTAACTGTAGGCCTATTACTATTAGCATGCATTTCGTGATGTAAACGAATTTATTGTAGATTACAAAAAAAACTAGAGCCAAAAATTAGAATTTGACTGTCATATTGGTGTTGAGCACATACAAATTGATAGGAAATGACTAATTTTATTTCAGTAACTTGACTTTTGTAAAAATTTGTTGGCCAGTGTTATTGATATGTGAAGTTTTGGTATTGCTATTTTGTCTTTATTTTCTTGTTCTATATAATTCATTGTTCAGTTTCTTTGTGGATTTTCTTCATTTTGATTTAGATAGGAGAGCCCCTTTCAATAATTTTTGTAGGATAGTGCTCATGTTAGCAAACACTCTCAACTTCTGTTTGTCTGGGGAGATCTTTATTTCCTCCTCATATTTATACTAGTGTCTTATAGAGTATAGTATTCTTGGATGGTAATTCTTTATAAATTCCTGTCGGGTTTCCTCTGAGAAGTCTAATGTCAGCCTCATGTGATTTCATTTATTGGTTACTTGCTTCTTTTCCATAGCCACTTAGTAATGGTTTTTTCGTCTAGAACTCTTTGGTTGTTTTACGACTTTTTTCTTTTGTGGATTTCATTACATTTTGATAGTTGGGCATTCTTTTAATTTCATGAACTTATATATTTAGTTCCTTCCCCAGGTTTGGGAAAATTTCCTCTATTATTTGTTTATGTCAGTTCTCTGTTCCATTCTCTCTCTCTTTGCCTTCTTGGATACCTGTTATCATTATGTTTTTCTCCTAATAGAATTGGATAAGTATGAAAGTGTTTCTTTTTTTTTTCTTTCTTTCTTTGTATGCTCTCTCTGCTTCTGCCAGGTCCTTTGTGTATTATGCTCTTTGAGGTCACCAATTTGTTCCTCCATTTGGTCTAGTCTCCTTCCATAGCTTTCTCGAGAATTTTTTTTATCACCTCTACTGATCTTTTTTGCATCCTATAGCTCCCTTATATTCTTTCAAAATCTTCAGTTTCTAATTTATTTATTTCTCATGACATTCAGGTTTTCCCCCAGTATTTTCTTCCATTTCTTTGAATTTCTTTACCATTGCAATTTTGAACTCTCTGTTTGATAGGAAGATACAATCTTCTAGATCTTTGTGGTTAGGTTCTGGAGAATTGTTTCTTCCTTGTTGTGTCATATTCCCTTGAGGTCTCAAGTTGCTGCATGTTGTGTTTTGTTATCTATCCATTCTGCTGTTTGAGATCTCCCTGGAATCTTTGCATTCTCTAGCAATAGCAACTTGGGAGCTTCAGAGGAAACCAATTCTTCATCTTTTTGTCTGTATTTTGTTTTCTGTAATGCATATTTAAGTCTTCTAATCAATTTTATGTTTGTGTTATATTTTTAATTTTTAAGTTTTTTCTGTCATTATTGCTTTTTAGTAGTTTTCTATTTTCATTTCAGGATGGAAAAACTATTCTCTGAATATGTTCATTACAATTAAAAAATAATTTTTTCAGTTTCCTGCACCATCTTTGTTTCCTTAAACTACTTTTCCTTCAACATTTATTTTAGTTTTTGAAATGTGTAGTCCTGGCTGTCTTACTCTTAAATTGTAATGAGCCTTTGGAAAATTGAAAGCTATATTTGTCTGAATGGGAACTCCTTAAGTTTAGCTGGTGGTCTTTATTATAAGGTGATTTGGCTAGGGACCCAACATTTTTCAAGGGAGTCACCTCAAGCAGTCAGTATTTGTAGATGTTTTTATCTTGACTAGATTCTTTCCCATTGAAAGTGTTCCAGTCATCTGCTGCGAGCTTACAAACCTGGTTGCAATATTTGGGTAGCTAAAAAGTGGGAGAGCTGGGGATATCTGTCTTTCAGGATTTCAGCTCTCCCTCAATTCTCATCTTTTTGGACTGATAATCCTTTCTCTAGTTGTGTTCAAGACCAGAGTCTCTTGTTTCCAGAGTAAATTTTCCATCCTTTGACCAGTGACTACTTGGAATCTGGTTGGAACTTTTGGGGCAGAACTTCCATCTTTTCTTTTTTAGCCCTTCCTGCCATTCTCACTTTCAGAGGCTTTCTGAGCCTTTCTGTTGTATTTCATTTCTATTCAGTTTGGTCTGCGCTATCATGTGTAAGCGCTTCCATATATCTGCACTTCCTCAACAAGGTCTTATTTTTTACTTTCTTTGCTCTACTAAATCAAATAACTTATTCATCTCCTTCTCAGCTTCTAGAGATTTTATCGTAGTTGTTTCCTATCATTGTCCTTTTGACTTTATGTTTCTATTATCTGCCATTTTTATGAATTTATGGAGAAAACAGAGGTAAATGCAGATGTTGAATGCATCATTTTTTTTAAGATTTATTTTTTATTTATGCATATAAGAACTGGGGTGTACACTGTTTACAATAGCTAAAATATGGAAACAGCCCAGATGCCCAAAAATAGATGATTGGATCAAGAAGATGTGGTACATATACACAATGGAATACTACTACTCAGCATTTAAAAAAGATAAACATATGCAATTCACAGCAACATAAATGGAGCCAGAAGGGATCATGCTCAGCGAAATAAGCCAGAAAGAATGAGAAAAATATCGAATGGTTTCACTTATAACAGGAATATAGGCAAACCAAATAAGAAAGAGACATTCAGCAAGGGAGGGGGAGGATAAGGGCTCACAAAGGGGGAGAAAATAGCATAAGGGACTATGGTGATGGTGCGTGGGTGAATCGGTGGTGGGTAACCTACAGGGAAGATACAATAATGTAAAAGGTATGAATAAAAAATAAAAAGGAAAAAAATAAAAAAGCCTATAAATGAGGAGATTTAAAAAAAAAAAAAGGAACTGAGGTGTAGGCCAGAAGTGTGGGGGGTTAGAGACTTCACCAGAGGCAGAGTGGGGAGCAGAACAGGCATATCTACTGAAATACACTGCTGAGGGGAGCAGCGGGAGAGTCAGGAGAGATCTGCTGAGCCATATGTGGGTTAGCTCCCTGGCAGGGGGTTGAACTCAGACTGCAGCCGTGATAGTGCTGAGACTTAACCAGAGAGACCCCATTCATATAATTTAGAGATGATTAAAATAAAAGCCAGGGTAGCTATCGTATGTAAGTGTCAAGGTTTCCTGTGTGATCCTCCGTAAGTTCTGCTCCTATCCTATTATCAGGAAAGTTAGAAGTTTTGCTTTTTTTAATTATATTTAAAATTATTAGCTTGAAAGCAAAAATAGTTCTGTAATCAAAAATCTTCGCTCTTTTTACCTGCACATTTTTTTCACACAAATGACACTAGAAAAGTAGTAGATAGCATTGATTCCTTGACTCCATGCTATTGGCTCTTCTGAGCACTTTATGCATTGTAATTCCCTAACAAGTGTGTGAGATAGGTGAGGAAATTGAGACATGGAACTAGGAATTTGGTCCCACAAGGATTCTAATCCAGCCAATATGACTCCTAAACTGACTCTATTTAACCTCTACATCTAATTTAGGGTACTGTTTTATATAATTTTATATTTTAAGATATACATTATGCTTTGTTTTCATTATTATTTACTCTGGGTAATCTGTGCAAAATTTTAGAATTTAAAATTTGAGTGGGACTGGATATCACATAGCTCTTCAGCCACACAGTGTGGGCTAAAACCCAGGCTTCCTGCTACCTAGGCTGTAGCGTGCTCCCTTCCCACCAGTCTCTTCTGGGCTGCCTAATTTAGCAGCCAAGAGACTTAATTAAAATATTTTGAGATGTACTTGTGGTTATGTGAGGTTTCTTTATCTAGTTTAGATGCTTATAAACTCTCCCCTTGCTGAGTTGAAGGAGTTTCCTCTGCCTTTGTATCTTCAAAGGCATTTTGACTTACTAGTTTTATTAGATGTGACTGATCACTTATGATTTAAAAAATCACTAGAACTTTGACTTAAAAATATGTAATTTTGAAGACATTCTAATCAACTACAGAGAAAGCATGTCACTTGGGTTCTAAGCCATCTGTTCTCTGGCAGTAACAAAGATCATGTTTCTGCTCCACAACAATCAGACTTTACTTACAGCTTCCTAGATTATCACCACTGCCTTGTCTACTCTCAGGACTGCCTTGATGTACCTGGAAGATATGTGTGGAAGAACTTTGAAAACCATGAAATGCCTTAACAATATGTTTTATACATGCATTCATGCATGAATGTTCTGATTAATAGTCTACTTGAGACTTTTTGTCATAAGACGTTTTTCCACATGAATTTAGAGATTGGAATAGGCTAAAAATGTGACTGGGTCAGGGAAAGCACTTAAATCCAGCCAGGCCTTGGTAATAGTAAAATTAGGGAGTGACTAGGTGGTGAGAAATAAGCCTAGAGTGTTAGTGCCTTGGAATGAAAACAGAAATAATGGATGGACTTGAAAATTGTTTAATATCCCACCTCTTCATTCTTTCATCAGTGTTTATCACGTACCTTGTTAGGACTAGGCATTTTTCTTTGACGCCACTGATATTTATAATAAGTAAGATAAGATGCTGTTATTGCCCTTCAAGAACTCATAGGGGAAGGTAGTTACAGACAAGGTATAATATAGACTAATAAATGTATTTTGTATGCATTTTGTAATGTACATGACTGAGCTATGCCAAAAAAGGTATTTTGGTTTAATTTTTTTTAGCTTGTTTATAGTCTCTTGGCTAGTTTTTGAACTTTAAAAAATGAAATGTGTTAAAATACTTTGAGATGTATAATAAACTATTAATATATAAGCTATATTTAACATATACATATATATTTTAGATCATCTTAATTACTTAAATATGGATTTATTCTACTTGGCATCTGAACATGCCACTTATTACTATTAGGGAGCTGTTAAAGAGAGGGCATTGCTGTTGTCACTTTGACATTAGTCCTCGGTGCTAGTGTTTCTTAAGAACAAAAAGCTGAATTTGAATCTTAGCTCTGCCACTTACTGTGAACTTATTTGTGCTTTCGTTTCCATGTCTGTGAATTGGGAATAAAAAAATACCTATTTCATAGTTGTTGTGAAGAGTGAATTAATATGTGTAAGAAAGCTTAAGTGAGTATTTGGCACACATTAAAGGTTATATAAGTCTGAACAGCTGTCATCATCATCATTGTTACTCTTACTGTTATTTAGCAGAATTGGAGTACATTAAGATTTCAAGAATGAATTTTCTCCTCCTCAAACCTTGAGAGGTACTTGAGTTAAAGGTAGATAAGGAAGGACCTTTGTTGATCATTAGCCACATGCTAGGCAGTGTGCTTGCATTTTACCTGCAGTCTTATTTATTCCTTTCATCGGTGTTGTGAAGTCAATGAGACTGGCCCGGGAAGTTAAGTAACTTGAGTAAGTTCTTTTATCAGCAGTAAATGAACATTGTGATGATAACTGGTCTCTGTTAGTCCGCATTCTTTATTCTTTCCTTGCAGGACAACAAAAAGCTTGAGATATCAGCAGGTTAATCTTGAACTATGTTTTCCATTGTTGGGGGGATATTACACTGTTGGGGGGACACTATCTACTATAGTGATTTGTTTCCTGTATCTGTAATTCCACCACCATGTGGCAATAGTTTAAATAAGTGGAACTCAGATGCAAACTATTTGAATGTGTGGCGTCTTATTAATAGTTTTCAGAATTCAACTGATTTATGGTGATTTTCCAGTTCTTAAGCTCACAATCATGATTATAAAATTCATTACTTTGAAATTCATAGATATTTCTTAGGGCTTTAAGAGTAAACTCCATGTGGTTACATATCCTGGGTGCTATTTGAACAGACTATTGTGGTCAGCTTTTGGGAACACCAAGATTAGTTCAAATAACTTGGATTTAAATATAGTAAAGTTAACTTTTAACCTTTGGATGTTCTTACATTGAAAGTAGGGTTATTTGGGCCTCCCTGGTGGCGCAGGGGTTGAGCTCTGTGCTGTGGAGCTGTCGACAGCTCGCGATGCAAGTTCGACACCTAGCCGGGGAGAATCCCACATGGTGCGGCAGACCTCTCCTGCCTCGCCCACTGCTCCCTTCAGCAGTGTATTTCTGATCTGCCTGTTCTGCTTCCTGCTGTGTTTCTGATGAACCCTCTCGCCGCCCCACACCTCTGGCCTGTACCCCAGCTTGTATGTATAAATAAATAAATCTTTAAAAAAAAAAAGTAGGGTTATTTGCAGAGGAAAGAGGATAATTTTATGGCTCTTAAACCCATATCCATACAATATCAGTATAGCTTTCTGATAAAGTTCCCTCAGACTTCAACCTAGAAATGTGGAAGATGTAAGTCCTTCCAAAAAGCACCTCTGCTTTCCCTGGGTTTTGTCACTGCTTCTGCCTCCTGGGCCTCATCCTTTCTTGCCTTGTGCCTCTGATGGATCCCATGGTGCATTTACCCAGATGTGGAACTTGGCTCCTCCTCTGATGTTCAGAGGCTCAATTCACATAGGCATATGTGAGTTTAATACATCTAACTGAAGTAAGAAGGCAAAATAGAGGTGAGGTGAGTCTTATATTGCACTGATGTGAATAACTATGCTAGAAAGGCATCCCCATTCTTTTAAATTTTTTCAGACTCCCCTTGAGCCTAGAACTTCACCCCCATCGAATCCCAGCTTTGCTTTTTTATACCAAGTCTTTGCTCCTTATCATTCTTCTCTCTGCTCTTTTCAGAGACAAGATAAATTCTTCCTCACATCTAATGCAGAGCAATTTCCCCTTCTTGACAGCCAGCCTGGGCTCTTGGTAGTGGTTCTACAGTGGTTCTAATCATTCCCTCCATCCTGCCATCCTGGACATGAGTGGTAGAGAGCCCATGTTGAGGGAACAGTTTTTTCATAAAGAGTACCTTCTAAGAGGAATTCTTCTATTAGTTATTAGTATGACAAAACAGAATTTTTTATCTTGTTACATGGCAGTTAGCAGAATACTAACCTGAAGCTTTTGTTGAGTCCTGCTTCCTGAATAAGATACCAGAAACCTAAAAAAAAAAATGACTGTACATGTAATTTGTCTAAATCAAACACTCTTGATATCTTTGACTAATGTCCTATGTATAGAGTGCTGCTTTTAAAGAAACATGTTCCCACCTAAAGTCACACCTAACACAAAAGAGCCACTCATGGCATCTTCTGTTAATTGTATATTTCACTTACACCAAAATAAATTTAGCTTTTGATACTCTAATATTTTCATTATCATGAATTTATTTTTTGTTTTTCTTAGAGGTTTGGGTTAGATACAAAGACAAATGCAAAAATGTATTTTTCAGGAAATAAACCTTTCATACCTCCATTTATGGATCAATCTATTCTTAAGTGATTGAATTTTTCATTGCTCATTTAAAAAAAGATTGCAGCTTTTTTTTTTACTCTAACATCAATTTTGAGGTAGGAAGTCACTGAACTGTACTATAATATACTGACCTTTATTTGAGTTTATAAATAATATTTATGAAATTACTTTTCCCTTGCTATATATTAGCCCAACCTTACAGATTGTTTTACCCCATAGGTAATAGAGAAGAAGAAACCTAATCAGTGACTGGAATAATATGGAAGAGGATGGAAAAAACTTGTTTAATGGGTAAGAAAAGTATAATAACTGGTTATTATGAAAACTATTCATGATAGTATTATGTATGATCAATATATAGAAGGTGACTGAGGTTGGCATACTATTAGGTCAAGTGCTAAGTCACGATCTTTGTCTTAGTCCTGTTCTGAAATTTCATCACCTCCCTTCTTACCATTGTGAATTTTTCAGTGTTATGAATAAACTTAAGCTAAGAGGGGACACAGCATATTTGAAGATAAAGATGTGACCTAGAGAATAGCAGCCACACTAAAGCAAGTATAGGGTAGTCTTGAAAAGCTTATTGGTAGTTAGAGAACTTGTCTGTCATGACCTGTCAGCTTCATTACCCACCCCTTCTCCCTCTTCAGATATTGCCAGCTGCTGTGTGATGTTAGGCTCACCATGGGGATCCTGTTCATTTAGGCAAGTGCAGATTGTCAAATAGAATTCCAAAGAAAGCTCAATGAAAGGTTCGACTAAATTTATGAGATGTAAACCTTTTTCATTACACAAGACCATATATTCTTATTGTCAATAATTTAAACATTGAAGATAACCAAAACCCTCACTCTGAATCTTAGTCCCCTCCGAATATGTGTGTGTTAAGTATATGTGCTACCTTCCTTTTTGCCTAATGGATAAAAACTTGGACTTAAGAGTCAGACTGTTTTTGACTAGCCACTGTTAAATTAATACTTGGGCAAGTTAATTTCTCTATACCTCAATTCCTTAGGTATAATGTGGAGGGCAATAAAATACCTATTTCACAGTGATGTTGAGGAGTAATTAGTTGACCTGTATAAAAAAACTTGGAATAATACCTGGAACATATTTAAGTGTTCTTATAAGTATCCTAGTTAGCAGTTTTATGTCCAGCTATCCACAGATGAATCTTTTTCTGATATACCCCTAGAGTTAAACCATCTTGGATAAGATTAACCCTGGTGCAAGGATTTTTTTCACAAAATATTTGTTGTCTTCAAACTTCATTTCTCTCAGAGTATGCTGCTCGACTGTGAGAAACGTGCCTTCAGTTCTTACTGCATCTCTTATGTGCATAAGACACTTAACGGATATGTATGAAAAAACAACTGTCTTTGGGCTGTGATAGTTCCCTCTTCCTCATAAAAGTGTCTGTGTCGAAGCTGTATGCATGATTCTCTTATTTTTGGATAACTGTTAAGTTTTGTATTAAAATTTCTTCTGTTTTGACGGACAAGTCTTTTTGAGTTTTTGTGTGTGTGTGTGTGTTCACAAAATCATAATTGTTTTGAAAATGTCTTTGCTGTCTTTTCCATGGCTTGTCATCACTTTCTTGTGTGATACAGACTAGTATCTATATTAAGAAGGTTATTTGTTTTCAGTGTTTTTACTTCTGTATTATCCTGGGGCTCTACTAGATTATTATGGACTTATTCTGTCTGTTGTGACTACTTTAGGCTAGTATAGAAAGAGAAGTTAATATTCACTTTTTGTTTTGTGCCGGGCATTGTTTTAAGTGCTCTACTTATTTAATCCTGTCTCCCACTTATGAAATAGATACTGTTATTATTTTCTTTTTAAAAACTGGAAAAGTGAGGTACGGATTAAATAACTTGTCCAAAATGACACTGCATGTAACAACTTCATATTTCAAATTGAGGTCCTCTTGGATTGAATAGTGGGGTGCCCCCCGAGTTAATAAACTCTTATGAGGTTTGCTAAGGGGGTGTGAATTTAAATAAGACAATAAATATCTCCTGAAAAAGTCACTATACTAATGTATTTTTGCTTGCTTGTGGGAAGGAAAATTTGAAGTCATGTATCTTTAAGTATGGGGAAAATGATCTGAGTATTCATAAATAATTATTTTTCTTGACCGTACTTAAATGAACACAGCTATTTTGCTTGATTGCAAGTCATTTGTAGTAACTAGAAACCCCTTGAACCTAGCTAAGGAACAGTACATGTTTAGAAGGGATTAGAAGTCAGTTGATTGGTAAATTACTATTTAGCTGCTATTCGTGGAAATATGCAGTTAGAAAGGTTGAACTGTGCAGCAGTTTGGAACTGATTGGTAATTGGAAATTGCTCTTTTGTCCTGTTAAATGATATTTGAATGACAGTCAGCAGAAAAGTCATGCAGAGAAAAAAAGCAAGAGAAAGGTGACTTAGAGGTTCTTATAATTAGAACCTTACTTATAAGTGGTAGTCTAAAAAGTAAATATGTTAATCAAATTTATGTAGGAACTGGAAGTACATGGGTGTTTTTCTGGGGTCTGTCTTGTCAGAGAGAAAGGTTGCCTTAAAATAGCAGTTAATTTCCTGTTTGAAATATGGGAAAGTATGGGAATTAGGGGTATTTAAAGTAACAACAAAACTACACTGATAAAAAGTCTTGGTTCGTTGGTAAGTGTAGTCAGTGATCTTTTCCTTCCTTCTTTCTTCAACTCTTAACTCCTTGTTTGAGAATCCTTCCGATGCTGACCAAAGTAATGGCACTTAGAATGCAGTATCTTTTACAACAGTATCTTTTTTTGTTTGTTTTTTAAAAAAAGATGTATTTTATTTATTTATGCATTTGAGAACTGGGGTGTAGGCCAGAGGTTCAGGGGTTAAGAGGATTCACCACAGACAGAGTGGGGAGCAGAGCAGGCAGATCTACTGAAATACACTGTTGAGGGGAGCAGTGGGCAAAACTGGAGAGGTCTGCTGCACCATTTAGGTTAGCTCCCTGCCCAGGGATTGAACTCGTGCTGCAGATAGCTTCATAGTACTGAGACTTAACCTCTTGTGCCACCAGGGAGGCCCCTTACAACAGTGTCTTAAAGGCTGATTCAGTGGCTTCTAAAACTCTTTCTGGTGTCAAAACTGTTTTAATAGTACTGAAACATTACTTGCTTACGAGTATGCGGTGGAGTTTTCCAGACACTGTATAGTGTGCAACCAACTGCATGCAAAAACAGATGAGATTCTTCAGCTGTCTTCCTTAATCCAGACATTTAAAATTTTTGCAAAAAGGTAAAGCAAGGCCACTCATCTTAATAGGTTTTTAGTTTTTTGGGGGGGTTATTTCTATGTTAGCACTTTACAATCACTGCAGTGTGGGCCCTCTTTACTGCCAGTAGGCTCTGTGAGTGGAGTGCCCACCACATAGTACCTCCTATGTGGATTCTAGTGACAGCTGATAGATTGGGACTGTATCTCCGAGACTGTAGAAGTGAAAATTATGATCCTTTTTCATAATTGTGCCAGATTGTATGTTCCAGCATATGAAAATCTGAATTTAAAGATTTATTTTTATTTATTTATGCATACAAGAACTGGGGTGTTGGCCAGAGGTGCAGGGGGTAAGAGAATTCACCAGAGACAGAATGGGAAGCAGAACAGGCAGATCGACGGAAATACACTGCTGAGATGAGCAGCGGGCAAGACAGGAGAGGTCTGCTGTGCCTTGTGGGTTAGCTCCCTGGCTGGAATTGAACTAATGACACAGTGGCTGGTGATAGCTTGATAACACTGAGATTCTAACCCCTGTGCCACCAGGGAGGCCCTGAAAATCTGAATTTAAAAGAAAAAAATTAAGTGGGAATACCATCCAACTCTGCCAGTGACCCCACTGAGTGTTCTTTGTATTGGTTGCTCCCAACATTGAGAGGAACAAAGGAATTCTCAGGACAGCCTTTTCATTTGCACTATTAAATTGAGCATCTACCCTGTTCTAAGAGCTGTAATACAGACATGGTTGCCTAACAATGTGTGGTCAACGACACATGTCAGCAGAGGTCCCAGTAGGTTGTACTAAGGTAGTGGGCTATCCATCTAGGTTTGTGTGAGCACATTCTATGATGTTCGCACAAGTACAAAGTTGCTTAATGACGCATTTCTCAGAATGTATCCTTGTCATTAAGCAACACAGGACTGTAAGTCAGTGAACAAAATAAAAGCAAAAAAGCCTCTACCCTCATGGAGATTCCATTCTTGTCTTTGAGTTCTTTGCCTTGGTCACAGCTCCCTCTTCTGGGGAATCTAAGAGTTGATCGTTCCTATGGATTGTGAACACTGGTATTTTTCAGTGAAAGTGTTAAGATAGAGTGGGACCTGCTTGACATTTGTGATTTTTGATTATTAATAAAAGACACAAAATGACTTGGGACTTTTCAAAACTTACGGAGTCCCAATAGCAATACAGGGGAGCCTATCTGGTTGTGACTGCTTTCGTCTTGTTTTCAAAGTTAGTGCCACTTTTGTCAAGAAATTTAATTTAAAAAAATTAAATACAACTGACCTTAGATTTGTTGTAATTGTCTTTTTATTATTTAAAGAGACATGTTCATACGTAAGTGAAAATTTCCTTGCCTGATAAGTTTGTTTCTAAGACCCTGTAATTTGTTTAATAGACTTTTATGCAGAGATTACTTGGCTCATTAGACTGAGTCACTTGATAATGACTTGAAGGTTAACTAATGCAGCCATCAGAGTCCTTGTCATCATCTCGAAGTCTAGCCTATCACTCACCACCTTGAGCCATTTCCAAATGCAGATGATTGGGGATACCATTAGGATATAATGGGAAAAGAAACTGATATTTAAAATATGTATGACTGAAATGCTGCTCTAAAGATTATGTTAAGATACACTTTAATAGAAGCCTTTTTAAAAAATTGAGTGGTATTTTGACCTTCCCTTCATTGAAAGTGTGAAAGGAGCTTTTTAATCAGAGTGTACCAAATGGCTGTTGTCTATTTAGCATTGCTACCTGCCAGGCAGGTAGCAATTCTCAACTGTGTTTTAGATCAGTATGTCTAAGGTTCAAATAAAACCCCAGTCTTTTGCCAAAGTGGGAGGGATCCTGTTCAACCAACCTGTTGTGTTTTTTTTTTCCCCTTAATCCTGCCTTCAGAGGTAAGTAGAGCCTCTAATTCCTGATCTTTTCCAGGTTCTTAAGATCTGAATTACCAGCTTGCTTGTTTATTTCACCCTGGTGTGGGCAGTATTTAGGGCCTCCCTGGTGGCCTAGGGGTTGCTCTATCACCGCTGCAGCCTGAGTTCAATCCCTGGCCAGGGAGCTGACCCACTTGGCGCAGCAGACCTCTCCTGCCTCGCCCACACTCCCCTCAGCAGTGTATTTCAGGAAATCTGCCTGTTCTGCTTGCCACTCTGTCTCCTGTGAATCGTCTCACCCCCAACACCTCTGGTCAACACCCCATTCTTCTACACAAAAATAAATAAATAAATAAAATTTTAAAGGGCTTCATTAAAAATAAGGTTTAGCATGCTGTTATCTGTTAGACTTTCCATTTGTCCATTCACTTTCCCAATTCCAAAATTTTGATGATACCTTTCATGTTATTTCGTCTTTCTGCCATTCTTTTTGTTCTTATTAACTTATGCCTTTTTTACTCCTTTACTCTGATTTTACTGGGGTTTTGAGAGAGGAGATAAATGTGTGTTCATTTTGCCATGTGTTCCTAGAATTCCAAGTTTTAACATATATTATCAAGTACACACCACAAACATACCAGGAATTGTGTTAGACACTTGGTTTTTAACTTAAAGTTCCTTCATGTTCTGTTGGGATTTGGAAAATTCATTCACTTTAATGTCATTCACTTACTACTTTCTGAGCACCTTCTGTGTATGAGGCAGTGTCATATAAATTATTTCATGTAATCATTACAGCTGCTCTCTGAGGCATGTAGATATTATATTTCATTTTAATGAATATGAAACAAAGTTAAAGTCACAAACCTAGTAAAAAAATGATGCCAGATTTGAGATAGATTTCTGAAATAAATATGCTTTCTATTATACTATACCTCTATTGACTACTATGTTAGATAGATGGCTATTTGGGTTTTTTAAACAAAGAATTAGATAATGTTTTTGTTTAATACAGTAATGATATTAAAGATCTGATGTCATCTAGAAAGATAGGCATATCAAGATCAACTGGAAGTTAATAATACAGGCATGCAGTTTTAAGGGGTTACATTTGGGAGGGATTAGCAGTAGTAATGGGGAAGGTGGTTAGGTTCAAGTAGTTAGGAAGGTATTTAAATCCATTCTCTTCAGTGAGCTGTTGTAACAAAGAACCTAGACCTGTCTGGTATGTTCATTTCTTTTTTTTTTTTAATTTATTTATTTATACATAAGAGCTGGGGTACAGGCCAGAGGTGTGGGGTGGCCAGAGGGTTCACCAGAGACAGAGTGGGGAGCAGAACAGGCAGATCAGAAATACACTGCTGAGGGGAGCAGCGGGTGAGGCAGGAGAGGTCTGCTGCACCATGTGGGACTCTCCCTGGCTGGGCGTCAAACTCGCATCATGTGCGCTGCCGACAGCTCCACAGTGCAGCGCTCAACCGCTGCGCCACCAGGGAGGCCCTGGTACGTTCATTTCTGACTACAAATTAGTAGGCCTTAGTAAATGATTTGATGTTGAATAAGGGGTTAAAGAGAATATCATGCATCAAGTCAGGTAAATAGGGAAGTATAAAAGGCAAGTAATAAGTCTCAACAGCATTACATGTTTCTTGGAGATATGAACATCTGCCATACGGATTATATTCCTTTCTTTGTTTTTGACATTTATCTGAGTGTCCCATAATCACATTAAACACTGTGAGAGAAAGTTGACATTAATAGCGTGTATTTCGGGGCCTCCCTGGTGGCGCAGCGCTTAACCACTTAACCGCTGCCCCGTGGAGCTGTGGGCAGCAGCGATGCGAGTTGGATGCCTGGCAGGGGAGAATCCCACATGGTGTGGCAGACCTCTCCTGCCTCGCCTGCTGCTCCCCTCAGCAGTGTATTTCTGATCTGCCTGTTCTGCTCCCTGCTCTGTCTCTGGTGAACCCTCTCGCCACCCCACACCTCTGGTCTGTACCCCAGCTTGTATGTATAAATAAATAAATCTTAAAAAAAAAATAATGTGTATTTCTTGGTAGGTAATAAGTCCTTTTAGTTTTAAATCTTATTTTTAGTATTTTAAAATCTGTAACTTGAAAGCCACTCCCCACCCGCATTATAAAAGCAAGTACTCTGATTTCATTAGCACACAAAATATTTTTTACAAATCAATTTTAAAAGACTAAGAGCCATTGTAGAAGACATGAATTGATCGTTCACCTAAAGAGAAATAAAGATCAGAAGTCATCATAATTAAAGACTTATGGACAAGATATATACATTTATTTAATTTTTCAAATGTCAGATTAAAAATTATTTAAAGATATGTCAATCTACAGTGGTAGAGAAACATACAATCTCAAATACTATTGGTGGGAGGTGAGAAGAGGGGGTGAAAACAAGTGCAACCCTTTTGGTGGGCAGTTTGATTGACTATTCAAAATTTAAATGCATATATTCCTTGACACAACAGTTCGTCTCCTGTAAATTAGCTCACAGAATCACTTGCATAAATATGTCCTGATATATGCCTAAAAATATATGTAGTGCATGTCCTTGATAATAAAACTTTGAAAACAGCATAATTTGTTCTTGTAAAGGAGTTAAATAAATTATGTAGTTCTTATCAGAGAATATGATGCAGTCTTTAAAAAGAGATATTTGGGGAAATATTTAAGTTAAAAAAGCAAAAAGTAGAGTATTATCTATGGTAGGATTCAGTTTACATTAAAAATTATATTTCTAGGGCCTGCCTGGTGGCGCAGCGAGTTAAAGCGCAGCGCTGTGGAGCTGTCAGCCGCGACACGAGTTCGACGCCTGGCCGGGGAGACTCCCACATGGCGCGGCAGACCTCTCCTACCTCACCTGATACTCCCCTCTGCAGTGTATTTCCATCGATCTGCCTGTTCTGCTCCCCACTCTGTCTCTGGTGAATCCTCTCACCGCCCCACGCCTCTGGCCTGCTCCCCAGCTTGTATGCATAAAATAAATAAAATCTTAAAAAAAATTCTATTTCTAAATGCATCAAATAGTCCTGGAAGTGTACTCCAAAAACACCTTAGTTAGTAGTAGTTACCTCTAGAGAGGCAACTAGTGATGAAAAGCATAAAGAGAGTTTTATAATTTTTATTTTTTGTATACATAATCATATTATTTAAGTATATAAAATTAATTTGGGAAAACAAGGACTGCAATTATCTTTTGCTAAACCTATAATGAACCTTGCTTTTGTTATTAAAAACATTTTTTTAAATTTTATCATGGAAAATTTCAAACATTACCTAAACCTCTTCCCGCTTCTATACCCTACTTCTGAATTATTTTGAAACAAATCTTATTTGTTGTGTTATTTCATCTGTAAATATTTCATCATGTATTGCTCAAAGATAAAACATTCTTTTTAAAAACAAAACCATAATTATCATGAGTGTAAAATTTGGCACTAATACCTTAGTATTACCAAATATCTAGTGATCAGTGTTTAAATTTTCCTAATTATCTTATTATTATTATTAAAGTTATTTATGCATAGAAGAAATGGGGTATAGGCCAGAGGTACAGGGTGGGGCTGGGGGGTGAGAGGATTCACCAGAGACAGAGTGGGGAGCAGAACAGGTGCATCTACTGAAATACACTGCTGAGGGAACAGCAGGCAAGACAGGAGAGGTTTGCTGCACCATGTGAGTTAGCTTCCTGGCCAGTATCGACGACATAAATGGTTGTGGTGATAACACAGAGACGTAACCCCAGTGCCACCAGGGACGTCCTTTATCTTATTAAAAAAAATAGTTTACTTGGGGGCTTCCCTGGTGACATAGGGGCTAAGTCTCAGTGCTATCATGCTGTCATCTCTATGGCCTGAGTTCCATCCCCAGCCAGGGAGCAACCCACATATGACACAAGAGACTTCTCCTGTCTCCTCCACTGCTCCCCTCAGTAGTGTAATTCAGTAGATCTGCCTGCTCTGCTCCCCACTCTCTCTCTGGTGAATCCTCTCACCACCCCACACCTCTGGCCTACACCCCAGTTCTTCTATGCATAAATAAATAAATAAATGAATCTTAAAAAAAAAAACTCCTTGCCCTCATGGCGCTTATAGTTTAGTGAAGAGAAAAGTAATAAGTGAATACATACTATGTTTACTTAGTGGTAATTGCACAGGAGGAAAATAAGTCGGAAGGGACATAAGGATAAAGTAGTCTTAAGTGGGGAATGATTTTTATATAGAGCAACTAGGGAAGGCTTGCTGAGAGGGAAAGATTTGAGGATCCATCTGGATGAAGCAAGGGAGCAAGTTATGTGGCTCTCTGAGGAAAGAGCACTGCAAAGGTCTTGAGATCAGAGTGTGCCTGGGATGTTGGAGGAACAGTGAGGAGGCCAATGATCGACGAGGAATATGTGGGGAGGAGTGAATAATGGGAGATGAAGTCAGAGAGTAGGAGAGTCTGATTATGTAGGTCTTATGGTTATTGTAAAGGTGAGAATTTCAGTTCTGAGTGAGACAAAGTAAGAACACTGCCCATTCTCTTCTACTGAATGCAGCTGAAAACCTGGATAGAGAACATATAAGAGCAACCTGAAGACTCTGAAAAGTCAGTTGTAGTAGCTGAATGATAGAAGACCAGGATTTGAATGAAGTACTACCATCCTCCTGGGAGTTTCCCTTTTTTTTTTTTTTCTAGTGTCCCCTGCCCTACTCTGCAGCCTAAACCTGGAAGTGGGCACCAGGCATTAAAAGAGAGTGCTCCAGGATAAGCTTTCTAGAAGTTCTGACTTTAGTGGGAAAGGATACTCTGGCACTCAGAGAAAGAGCAATAGAAACTCCCCCCGCCCTTAAAAAAATTAACCTCCATTCTCTCATGCCCCGTCCTCCAGGCCATCTTGTGGTTTATGGTGCTGGCAATGACAGCAACAAGGCTTCACTGCTGCCTAAAACTCAGCTGGAGAACTTTCCTCTCTAGTTGGAGAGAGGGAGGAAACCTCCATCAGCTACTACCTAGACCCAAAATATTTGTAGAATGGAATAATAAATGCCCCAGCTTTCTGACTAGAAGACAGAAAAGGATAACTCCAGGGAACCAAACAGTACCTGGGAGACTATAGAGAAAGAAAGGAGGCTCTTGGGAAAGCAGCCCTCCAGAGTTGTTTGTAAACTCCCAGACTTACCCCAAATAGGACAGATGTGGATCTAAACAGTATGCCAAAATCTTTAGAATTGAACTAAGAGATAAATCCTGGCCTCCCTGGTGGCTTGGCTGTTAAGCGCTACACTCTGGAGCTGTCGGCACCTGCAACGCGAATTGGATGCCTGGCCTGGGAGATTCCCACATGGTGCAGCAGACCTCTCCTGCCTCACCCGCTGCTCCCCTCAGCAGTGTATTTCCATGGATCTGCCTGTTCTGCTCTGCACTCTGTCTCTGGTGAACCGTCTCGCCGCCCCACGCCTCTGGCCTGTACCCCAGTTTATATGCATGAATAAATAAATCTTTAAAAAAAAAAAAGAGATAAATCCTTTCCAGGTCCTAGACTGGCCACTGGGTAGCACTCATGCTAGACAGATCCTGATAGCTCAATGAAGGCTTTGAATGTGGAATTAATATTTAAATCATACCTCACAGAAGGATGGTTGGAACCTGTGACCTAAATCCAATCAGGTTGATTGTCTACTAAAACAAACTATTCACGTTTCAGAAGACTCTGAGTCTCATAATATTCAAAATGTTCGGGATACAATCCTGAATCTCAGCCTGTGAGAAATCCAGGACAATGTCAACTAATGTTGACAAAACAACCAACACATGCCAACATGAGATAATACCTTTCCCCTACACGTGGACTGTGCCCTCTCCGTCAATTTGATTGGCAAGCCTATGCCACATGCCCTCTGCTGAACCATGCACAGAATGTCTGAGACTTCTCAGGACCCACTCTGAGCTAGGGCTGAGGTCAGCTTATCCTGAAGCATGTGGCCCTATGGAGGAAGAGTAGCGACTGAAGATGAAAAAAAAAACTCCATATACTGTACCTGTCTATTTTGAATTTTTAGATATTAACATATTTTACTATAGTCAGATACAAAGAAGTTGAAAGGAGATAACTTATCCTGTGGCTCAGTTGAAATTTTAGTAAACTCTTTATGTCCCTTTGTGTATGATTCTATATTTTTTTAGGCAGGTAGGTAAATAGATCCAGAGACCAGCTGTCACATTAACACTGAGATAGATAGCCAGTTGAAGAATGCAGATGTAGAGAACCACATCTTAGCCTTTGTAGCTGAAGATGACAGCCACTGACTAGTAATTGCTGTCTAGCCAGCGGGTCCCCAGCTGCTGCTCATGCTGGTCCATGATTCGATGCTTTATGCTACATGTTCTTAGTTGGGCACAGTTTGCACCTGCCATCCTTTCTTCAGAAGGACATACTACATGTGTTCATCAGTGGTCCCTAGGTTTATCTGCCACTGATTTCTCTGCATCCCCAGTGATGCGGTGTCATTTGAAGTTTTGCTTTTTGTGTCTTCTAAGTGTTTTTTCTTAGTCTGCTTGAGTTGTCTCTTTTCAGCTCATCACACAGCAGCTACTTGGGAATGCAAAGCAGAGAATTTCGGAAAGCATGCTTGAGAGAGGCTGCTGAAAGTGATTGAACTTATTAAAATAACAAGTTCTTAAAGCCTTAAATGTGTCAAGTTTCAAGTTATACAAGCAAAAGTGGAATCTGAAAAAGGCAGTTTTAAATTGTCAACATCGCATTAAAAAGGCAGGATTAGTTGTGAGGGACTAAACAGTTGGATTTCACTTGACAAGGTGACTGATGAAAACCCAGAGTAATAATTTGTCCAGAAATACCTGTTTATTACCTTTATAATATTTCCAATAGGAAAGAGAATTTGGGGGAGCCAGTAGAAAAATCTTAGTAGAAAGCAAACTAATCATAGTGCTGACGTTATTGTCAGCTTGTGATCTGGAGCAAGTTCAGTGTTGCTCTATGTGATCACTATCATTTCTTGAACTCTTACTATGTCCCAGGCTCTACTCGAAGCAAATTGTATATATTAACTCCATAGAGCAATAGCTCTATGGGGGCCTCCCCGGTGGCGCAGCGGTTAAGCGCTGGGCTGTGGAGCTGTCGGCAGCAGCGATGCAAGTTCGACGCCCGGCCGGGGAGAATCGCACATGGCGCGGCAGACCTCTCCTGTCTCGCCCGCTGCTCCCCTCAGCAGTGTATTTCTGATCTGCCTGTTCTGCTCCCCACTCTGTCTCTGGTGAAGCCTCTCACCACTCCACACCTCTGGCCTGTACCCCAGCTGTATGTATAAATAAATAAATCTTAAAAAATGAAAAAAAAATAGCTCTATGGTATAGAATCTCTTATTATTCCCATATTATGGATAAAGTAACTGGCCCAGGGGAAGGTCATACACAGCTAATAAGAACAGAGCTAAAAATCTAACCCAGGCAGCTTTAACCATTATGCTGTACTACCTCTCAGTTGATTTGTAATCGACACTTTAAACATATCTACCATAACTATTTTTATAAAGTTATGGGAGGCAGAAAATGAAATAATAAAAGTACTTGTAATAAGGAAATAATATGATGCAAAAGAAAACCCTAGTACAAGAAACCAATGCCAGTGCTGGCAATTATTATAAGAAGTCTTTCTCTAGAGAACTGTGACATTTAGAATCATAAGGTTAAAGGTATCTAAGGCGGGCCTCCCTGGTGGCGCAGCAGTTAAGAACTGCGCTATAGAGCTGTTGCCGTCGGCGGTGATGCAAGTTCAATGCCTAGCTGGGGAGATTCCCACATGGCGCAGCAGACCTCTTCTGTCTTGCCCGCTGCTCCCCTCAGCAGTGTATTTCTGTGGATCTGCCTGTTCTGCTCCCCACTCTGTCTTTGGTGAACCGTCTCGCCACCCCACGCCTCTGGCCTGTACCCCAGCTTGTATGCATAAATAAATAAATCTTTAAAAAAAAGGACCCAAGGCTTTGTCTAAGAGGACTTTATCTGAAACAGATTATTTTCTTTAAGAATATGTAAATACACACTTGAACACACACACACCCCAAACTATCATATACTGTCATCATTCCAAGAGAAAAGGCGTTTTGCGCCAAGAACAATGGGGTGAAGAGAGTCTCTTCATAGAGAACAACATTTCCCAAGGACAAAAAGAGATAGGATCTATATAGGTTAGGAGAAATTACCTTGGGTTAGAATGAGCTAGTGTTAAGTATAACCAGCTTGTGAAAGAGAGCTGGAATTTTTTCATCTTGCAAATCTAAAACCTTTACACAATTTTCTTCCCCTACCCTCACCCCTGCACCTCCAAGCCCTTGATAACCACCATTATATTTTGTGTTTCTATGATTTTTGACTACTTTAGATAGTCTATGTAGATAGACTCGTACAGTATTTGTCTTTCTTATAACATATTTCACTTAGTATAACGTCCTCAGGCTCTATCCATTTTGTAACATGCATCAGAATTCTTCCTTTTTAAGACTGAATTCATTGTATGTATAAACCAGTTCGGTTGATTTTTTGTTTTGTTTTTGTCAAGTTTAAGAGTTCTTTGTATATTCTGGATATTAATTCCTTATTAGATATATGATTTGTAAATACTTTTTCCCATTCTGTAGGTTGCTTTTTCACAGTTGTTGTGTTCTTTGATATGCAAAAGTTGTAAAGCTAGAAAGTTTGATGTAATCATGTCTCTTTTTGCTTTGTTACCTGTGCTTTTGATGTTATACCCAAGAAATTGCCATGTCCAATGTCATAGTTTCCCCCCTATGTTTTCTTCTAGGACTTGTATGATTTTAGGTCTTGCATTAGGTCTTTAATTTATTTTGAGCTAATTTTAATATATAGTATAAGGATCCAATTCTATTCCTTTGCATGTCGATATCCAGGTTTCCCAACATCATTTGTTAAAGAAATTGTCTTTTGAGTGGTCTTGGCACCTGTGTCAAAGATCATTTGAACAAATGCAAAGAAGTTTTAATTCTGGACTCCCTGTTCTATTCCATTACTTTGTCTTTATGCCAGTACCACATTGAAAAATATACATGATATTATCATCTAATCTGCAGACTATTGAGATTTAGTCAATTTTCCCTATACTGTTTCTTTGAGTAAAAGAGAAATTTATTTTGTGTTTTGTGGTCCAGTATTCAATCCAGGATAACAGTCTCATTTTATTGTCATCTCTTCACAAATAGGACAGTTTTATCTTCATCTATCATTATACTGATATGTATTTTTCCCTTTAATTTCTTTTTCCTCTACCACCATGGCTTGTGTCCCCTTGTCTCTTTCCTCCCCACTCCCCTTCACCTCAGAGCTTTCAGGATGTTTGTTGATGTACAGTTTAAAAATGCTTCACATTGTGGAATTGTTTATTATATGAATGTCCAGTATTTGTTTTTATGTTCTGACTTGTTTTGTTGCATATGATTTTTTCAAGTTCCCCCATTTTGATGAAAATAGCTGCTTTTCGTCCTTTCCTGTGCCTATGTAATATTCAGTGGTTTGTACCACATCTTTTTGCTCCATTTAGCCATTGAAGGTGATTTAAACTGCTTTCATGACCTAGCTACTATAACTAATGCTGCTGTAAATATTGTAGAACATGTGGGGTTTTTGTTGATGGTTTCATTTTCTGTGAATATATGCCCAAGAGTGGGTCTGCCACTCATAATGTATTTATATTTTTTAATTTCCTAAGGTAAATCCAGATTGCTTTTCATAATGGTTTCACCAGTTCACATTCCACCCAACAGTATAGTAGGTGTTTCTGCATTCTTTCCAGCGCTTGTTGTTGGGTATGTGCCACTTTTTGATATGTGCCATTTTCACGGGTGTGGGGTGGTATCTCACTGTAGTGTTGTTTTTTTTTAAAGATTTCTTTATTTATGCATACAAGCTGGGGTATAGGTCAGAGGTGTGGGGGAGTGAGAGGTTCACCAGAGACAGAGTGGGGAGCAGAACAGGCAGATTGACTGAAATACACTGCTGAGGGAGCAGTGGGCAAGGCAGAAGCCAGGGATAGTTCATAGTGCTTCGTCTTAACCCCTTGCGCCACCAGGGAGGCCCTCATTGTAGTTTTATTCTGTATCTCTCTTGTTAGGAGCAATGAACATTTTTTCATATGTCTTTTGGCCTTCTCTGCATATCCTCTTTAGTCAATTTTCTGTTCGTATCTGCTACCCATTTGTTAATTGGGTTATTTATTTTTTTGTTGGATCATATGAGTTTTTAAATATATCTTTGATATTAATCTCTTATCAGTTACATATTGTGAAAACATTTTTATCCATTTAGTAGCATGTCTAAGACAATAGGGATCAAAGAATCACCTCTAGTAGACTCAGGAATTTGAAATTCCTGTTTAAAGCATTTCCTCATGGGGGGTGTCTAGTATTTTAGATAACTCAGCCTGGGCTTCAGTAGTAGTCTCTTCCATAAGGAAGTTCAGGTATTGTGACCTGATTTAGGCAATAGCTCATCTGTGTTATAAACCTCAGATTCCAGCCAGGAATCCTCACTCTGTGCCCTCACCTCTGTAGCTCTCACACAGTGCAACTTCCATCCTGGATGCCTGCTCATGTATCCCCTTACCCAGTCCAGTCTTAGGAGCCCGATGTTGAGTGTCCAAGTCAATACCTGTAGGGTACTCTGTACTACAGCCACCTGTCCCTCTTATAGGTGGCACTGCCCCATTTTTACTTTAAAAATAGTTCACTTGGAGTTTTTCCTCCCCCTTTTAGTCAGACAGATGCTCCTATTGTATATGCTGATAATCAGCTTTCCCCTGGAGTGGGGGGTTACTTTATTTTGCATCAGTTTTGTTGTGAATGTCTGGAGGAGGCAAGTCCAGTGGGGTCTTCACTTTGCTGCCATCTTACCTGACTCAACAACACTGTTTCGATTAGTATAGCTTGTATGATAGGTTTTGAAATCAGAAAGTATGAGCCGTCCAGCTTTTTCCTTCGTTTTCAAAATTGTTTTGGCTCTTCGGACTTTTGAGATTCCATAAATTTTAGGTTGAATTTTTCTATTTCTGCAAAAACTCCATTGGGATTTTCTTTCAATCTGTGGACCACTTTGGGTCATATGATCATCTTAACAATACTGAGTCTTCCAGTCCTTAAATATGAGCTGTCTTTTCTTGTTTTATTTAATCTCTTTCAACAGTGTTTTGTAGTTTCCTTGTAGTACCCTTCTGGCCGTGGCATTAGGGTAATGCTGGCCTCATAGAATGAACTTGGAAGTGTCCCTTGATCATCTTCTTTTTCTTTTTTTTTTTTTACAAGTCTCAACAGAATCTGTTAATTCCATAAATGTTTGGTAAAATACTCTAGTGAAGCCATTTATTCCTGGGTTTTACTTTGCTGAGATTTACGTTACTTTGATTTTATCTACTTACCTGTTATTCCCTTTACCTTTTTTAAATTGAGATATAGTTGACATATATTTCATTTTTGATTTTAATCGTTTAAGTCTTTTTTTTTTAAATTAGTCTAGGTAAGTAAGGGTTTGTCAATTTTGTTCATCTTTACAAAAACCAACTCTCAGTTTCTTTTTTTTTTAAAGATTTATTTATTTATGCATACAAGCTGGGGTACAGGCCAGAGGTGTGGGGCAGGGAGAAGGCTCACCAGAGACAGAGTGGGGAGTAGAACAGGCAGGCAGACAGAAACACACTGCTGAGGGGCGCAGCGGGCGAGGCAGGAGAGGTCTGCCACGCCATGTGGGAATCTCCCTGGCCAGGCGTCGAACTCACGTCACCGCTGCACCAGCCCCACAGTGCAGCGCTTAACTGCTGCGCCACCAGGGAGGCCCCCAACTCTCAGTTTCACTGATTGTTTTTTTTCTATTTTATGTTTCTCTAGTTTATTTCTTATCTTTATTATTTCTTTTTTCTGCTAACTTTGGTTTTAATTTGTAAGTTTTTTCTGGTCTGTTCAGTTGTAAAGTTAGAGTATTCATTTGAGAACATTATTTTTTTTTTCCTAATGTACACATTTTCACCTCTATACTTCCTTCTTAAAAGCATTCATTTCACTGTATCCCATAAGTTTTGGTCTATTTTATTTTCATATATCTCAAGGTATTTTCTAATTTCCTTGTGACTTCTTTTCACTCTTTGTTTATGAGCATGTTGTGCTATTGTTAAGACTTTCTTTTTTAGCCTAACACATGGTTTATCCTGGTGATTTTTAAAAAAGATTTATTTATTTTTGAGTAGAAGAACTGGGGGATAGCCAGAGGTGTGGGGGGTGAGAGGTTTCACCCAGAGACAGAGTGGGGAGCAGAACAGGTGGACTGACTGAAATACACTGCTGAGGGGAGCAGCAGGTGAGACAAGCGAATTCTGCTGAGCCATGTGGGTTAGCTCCCTGGTTGGGGATCAAACTCAGGCTGCTTTAGTGGGCCATCACAATGATAGTGCTGAGACTTAGCCCCTAGGCCACCAGGGAGGCCCCTGGTGAATGTTCTGTAATCACTTCAGAAGACTCTATATTCTGATGTTGTTGGGTCAGGTGTTCTGTATATGTCTGTTAGGTACGATTGACCCGTAGTGTTCTTCAAGTGCTCTGTTTCCTCATTGATATTCTGTCCGGTTGTTTTATCAGTTATTTATTGGTTTTTTCCCTATCCATTATTGAAATTAGGGTACTGAAGCCTCCTACTGTTATTGTGTTGCTGTCCATTTCATCTTTAATTCTGTTGAAGTTTGTTCCATGTATTTAGAAACCCTGAGATATGGTGTGTAAATATTTACAATTGAGATATTTTCTTAACCAGTAGACTCATAAGCTGGCCCCATAGTAATGCATTGAAGGTCCTTTAGAGGTCTATTGATTTGTCTCCTGGAATACCTAATGTCTATTCTTTCTTTCTTCTAACATTAGATACGATTTTTTTAATTGATAGATCCTTCAGAGCAGTTTAGTTTAGGGCCTTTGTTTATCCTCTTACAGGCTGTTAATGACTATTAACTTAAAAATAACAAACTGAAATTTACTGAGAAGTTAGGCCCCAGTAGCACATGTTCATAAACAAAAGATTTAATATTAGAATAACTACATTTCTAGTTATTCATACCTATTAAGAGTTATACTTAATGAATAACATGTATCTTGTTTCCTTCTACTTCACTAACACAATAATTCGATATTATGTACAGTGTGTAGCAGTTACCACAGATGTGATGGATGCTAGAAAAAAAATTATGAAATTAGTGAGCTTATTTTTTTAAAGAGCACTCTCTCCTGGTGTCCATTACCTCTGAAAGCTTAAATCTTCTGTGTGTTCTCAGACAATGATTCGTACCTCTTCCTTTCTTCTCCCTCCTCCCCCATCTTTCCTTTATTTGCCTGTACTGTATTCTGTCCTTCAGAGCTCCAGTTTACACTTTCTGCCATGGTAACTTATTCTGCACTTAGTTATTAGTGGTTGAATGGCTTTCTGCATTTCTCTTATAAGATGCTATATTTGCCTTTAGTGGAAATGTCAGTGTCTTCATCTTAATTCAAATGGTGGCACTCACTGGCAGGTCAATAGGGTTGATAACTTTAAAATAGGAGCAGAGGTGGCTGGGATTTGTGGGATTTAAACTGCATGAAGTTCATTGCCTGCATGTGCTCTGGCCTTTTCTCTTGTGCCTGCTCACTATAGTTGAGTTCCCAGAAGTACATCTGTCTTATTCTTACACTGGAGATGAGGGTTCATGCACAGTTCACGTCTTTGAAATGCCTTCTATGCCGTATTTGAAAGAAGACCCCTTTTATATTTTTGCCACGCAGCACATTCTGTTGGACCTGTAAGCATTCAGTGGGCATACCCCCATTGGAGAGTGAGCTAGACTTACTCTGTTTCTTCAATTCAGCTGCTTTTTTGTGGTGGTATGGATTTTTTTTTTAACATCTTAGTTGGACTTTAACTATTCTTATACTGTGTTGCCATTAAACATAATCTTTAAAGCTCTAAGAAAAATAAGCTAATATTAGAAAAATCCTTTAATTTGCTTTGGAAAGGTTGTGACTTTTCTCATTCCTAATACAAAAGTGTCCTTTAATTTCTATCTTAAGAATATTTTATTATGCATGTCTATTTAGTGAAACTAACTAGATAAAATGAAGATCAGAGAGTCAGTTACTGTAAGTAATTCAATAGGCCAGCCTGATTTTAGCCCCTGTGGAGGCAAAAATCACTCTTTTCAGAGATGGATGACCAGGGCCAAGTCAGCCAGAACTGTGATTAGAGTTGTTGGTTTCAGAGTACAGTTACATGACCACCCGTTTGAACCTCCTGCAGAACAATTGAATTAGGTACTGTTGTTCCCAGGCTGAGAAACTAAGACTTCCAGTATGCCTTTTGGTATTTGGGATATTATGGAGGGCAGGGTCCTCCACAGTGTAGCTGATTGTCTTCAGCATCTCCTAACACACATTCTCACTCTCCTTCAGCTTGTTGGTTGGGTATTAAGAAATATATTTTGCTGGTCAGTAAACTGGAATAATGTTAGGAGCTGTTCCATGAAGAAAAAGATCTCTTGAGAGTCAGGAAGGGAAGAGTCAGCGCATAGAATTCACTTCTGTGGACAAATTTCGGTTGTGGCCCC
This sequence comes from Scalopus aquaticus, assembly GCA_004024925.1. Classification (NCBI taxonomy): domain Eukaryota; kingdom Metazoa; phylum Chordata; class Mammalia; order Eulipotyphla; family Talpidae; genus Scalopus; species Scalopus aquaticus. Next base: position 37,743 of record PVIJ01008948.1, on the reverse strand, counting down.
TGGGGAAGTAGAGTAGAAATTTCCTTGGTACTTTGGTTGATATGAAATTTCAAATGATTGACACTTGACTGAAATTCTGTTATATTGCCACTCTGCAATAAACTGAAGAAGTCTGCACTTTGCCTATCTTTTGCTTATGGGGAAGGGGTGAGAAGGGTTGCTTTTCTAATCATTAGTGCTACTAGAATGTAATTCCTTAGGTTCTCCAGACAGCGTTAAGTATCACCAGACTGCCTGTTTCTAGATCCTGCTTTCTAATGAAAACATAATAAACCATATACACTATGCTAATCTGTACCCATCTTACTGATGCCTGAATTTTTAAGATAATGGAAATTCTCCTCAATGCTATATCCTTCTTAAAAATAGATAACACACACACACAAATAGATAACATGATTTTTTTTTCCCCAAAAAAGGTACAGATTGAGGACTGAGTCTCTTTCCATGTCCATCCCCAGTCTGCCACTGCAAGGCGTGGGATTTTACCAGTTTCTTATTTATTCTCTTAATTGCCTGAGGGGAGCAGGGGAGGGGAAGAGGGTATGCGTAGTATTTTAAAGGTGTTTTTATGATGGCATCTGCCCTTTGCTTTCTTCACCTGCTGGATTTTGAATTATGTACACAGCCTATCTCTTTAAAAAAACAACTGGCGGTTTCAATGTATGACCAACTTGTACTTTAAACTATTTTCTGTTTCAGTGCCTGAGTGTTCTCTTTGTAGCTCCCAGTTTTCTCCTTTTGTGTGTCTGTAACAAATACCCCTTTGTATATGACCCCTTCTCTTTGACATTCATCTTCTTTGCTCTTGAAATAAAATGCTTAAAAGCTCTGTCTCCATTCATGCAAAATATGATGGGCCTCCATCCTGACAGATGTGCATTTGCTATATTGTTGGGGAGGGCACAGGGCTAAATATACTGCTGTCATTTTAAGAGGCAGGACATAAGGAAGATGGGATTCCCATGCTATGGAACAGCCACTGGAATAACCAACACTGGCATCCAGTCTTGATGATCCATTTGTAAATTCTAGTCAGATTTATTTTCTGCTCACAGAAATTTTTCCTTTTTTCCCTCTGCAGGCAGTTCCTAACATATTTATGTGTCTTTCATACAAATGGCCATGTGGAAAGCCCTCTTCAGCCATGTGGGAATAAGGGGGAGGGGAGAGATTCCCAATTACACTGCCAAGGCTGCAGCTGGGAAGCAATTCTTGGCATTTCAAGTTGAAACTGGATTAATTTTCTCAGAATAAAACATTACATAGTTAACTTCCACTAAGTAGCAAGACCAGTATCTAGTCCCATGCTACAGTACTTGATGGGCTCAATAGGTTTATTAATTAGACTCACTGCTCTTCAAGATGTTTCTTCTATGAGAAAATGTCTTCAAAAACTCAACTGAAGGACAACCTGTTGGTCAATGTTTGTGAATATTGTTTTGGATATGTGTGGCTAAATTTTGCTTCACTGGACATTACGTGGCCCAGAAGTAACCTTTATCTGACTGGGGTCAGAGAAGCAAAACTGTATGGATTTTTTAGAAATATAATTTTGTGCTACTGTTTGCTGAGACTACAGTGAGACACTGAAAGGTAAAAGATGAGTTCCTGCCATGTGGATGATCAGAGTGAGTGAGGCAGGAGCAGAATTGTGAAAAAATTAGGGGTTTTTCTTTCCCAGTAAAGGAAGAAGTTTCAAAAGAGAGAGAACTTTAGGCTAAGCAAGAACATTTTAAACAGACCAATGTGGTTTAATGCTCCCAAAAGATGAAGATAGGGAATTTTTTTTTCCCTAAGAAGTGCCTGAAGATAGGGAATTTTTGTGGGCAAAAATCTGGTGATGGTATTGAAAGAACTGGTGGTGTGGGGGGCGGTGATCAGGAGGGACCACACCTGACTCTGAATGAGGCCCAGGCTGAAAGAACCATGTGGGCAGTCTCTGTGACTTAATACAGAGATTTGTGTTAAATGTGGTTGTGTCTTTGGGGGGGAGGGGGAGGGGTTGGGAAGGTACCATTCAAAGTAAAACTAGGTATAATCATAAAATGATGGTAAAGTTGAAAGATTTCTTATAACATGTCCAATTTGTGAATAGCTTGTATCTCAAAATTTTCTTTTACTATCAGAGAGTTTATTGTTTGCTTGTCTTTAAGAATTTTTTTTATGGAACTCCATGTGCCTGTTAGCCAGCTTGACAGAAACATTTTGACAGTTTCATTTCATCTTTCTTTCCACCACTTTTTCCTCTTAGAATATTTTAAAACAAATTCCATACATCATAACATTTCACTATAAATACTTCAGAGATAATTCTAACATATAAAGACTAAAACAATACAACCACAGTACCAGGATCACTTTAAACTAACAATTATTTAGTGTTATTATTAATAGTCTGTGTTTTAATTTCTCCAGTTTTGGAATGGGAGTGATGGGAAGGGAAGCTAGAGGAAAGGATTACAAAGCCACATGAAGAAACTTGTGAGGGTGATGTGTGTGTTCATTATTTTGATTGTGGTGATTTCACAAGTATATACTATATGTCAGAAACTATCAAATGTGCACTTTAAATATGTAGCTTATTGTTTGTGTTAAAAATTATACCTGGAGGTGCTAAAAATAAAAAATATATATTTAAATATAGTAGTATAGCTAGAGGCAGACAGCATTTAAAATTATCTCAAATATATATATATTTTTAAAGATTTATTTATTTATGCATACAAGAACTGGGGTGTAGGCCAGAGGTGTGGGATGGTGAGAGGATTCACCAGACAGAGTGGGGAGCAGAACAGGCAGATCGACTGAAGTACACTGCTGAGGGGAGCAGCGAGTAAGACAGGAGAGGTCTGCTGCACCATGTGGGAAGCTCCCTGGCCAGGGATCTAACTCGTGCTGCAGTGGCTGCGGATAGCTTCATAGGCTGAGACTTAACCTGTTGTGCCACCAGGGATAAAAGATAAATATATCTTTTTATAGTTGGTTTGTTGAGATCAGGAACTAAAGAATTACACATCACACTTGGTTATGTCTCTAGGTTTCTTATAATCTATAGCACATCCACCTACCCACCCATTCTCCTCCTCTTTTTTCCTTGTGCCGATTTTTCATTAGGGACCCCAGGTCACTGATCCTATAACATTTGCTGCACTCTGATTTGGTGATTTGACCAGTCGCAGCCTTGTGGTAATACCTCCTATCTCATATATTTGTTATAACCTGGTAGTCAGAGCCAGAAGCTTCATTGCACTTAGGTTTAGTTCATCTAGCAAGAATACCTTATAGGTGACACTGCTGTAATGCTCTTATTGGTCATATCAGGGAAGCATATAATGTCTGGTTGTCTCACTTTATAGTGTAAAATGACCAGTGGAGTCAGGTGTTTTCAGCCTTATTCATTCATTAAAAGTTTCCTGTCAGCTTTCACCTGGTAGTTTAAGAGCTGCTGCCTAGAGCCCTTATTTCAATAGGGCTAAATTGTGTGTTTTGTAATTTTTAACAGCTGCGTTGAGATGTAATTTACATATAACAAACTGTACATATTTAAAGGGCACAGTTCAAGATGTTTTGACATATGGGTATGTTTTTGGTCACTGACTACATAGCTGCTGTAGGAATCCAGAGTTTCGGAAGCATACTGCAGAGATAAAGCAAGATTCCTATGGGCAGACTTGTGAAGGGTAAATAAAGCCGGCTCTCTCATGATAGCGATCAAATTTTTCTGTGTGGCAATGGTGTAGAAGGGAGAACCTTTTTTTTTTTTTTTTTACCTTGTTTTAACACTAGCTTGTGAGGGAGATGGTGTTAAAACACCAGGTTGTTTGGGGTTAGGCACCTGTGATATAGACAGAAGCAGCATAAACTAAGCTCTGAAGCAGACCTGCTTAATCCTTACACAGCAACCTGGTTACACTGTGCTTATTCTACCAGTGTATGTAGAATTTCTCTGAATTTAGTGTGAGCAGTCTTTGGCTACTTTATTCCCAGTCTACTGTCCTGCTGGAAAAGGGTTTTAAGTTTAGGCACATGCCTCTTTGGCAAGAGTATTGGTTAATGAATCAAAAGTCTAATCCCTTAAAAGCCTACTAGCTTAGCTTTGTTCCGCAGATGGCACCTCCTTAACCCCCTGTCAGTCATTTTACATATCTTGATCACCTGAACACCTGGATGAAACAGCTTGTGTAGCTGGGTGCATGATTATCACTGCTACCAAACAGAAAAAAAGCACAAAACATGTTCAGTACCTTCATCTTGCAAACTTCATTACTAGTATCAGGTATCAGAATGTGAAAATTCAACCTAAAGCTGAGTCTCTACAATGAAATGGAATTATTTTGTAGTCAAAAGGATTTGCATAGTTCTGTGAACATTATAAAAAATGTTACATATTTTAAATGAGTGGATTTTATGGTATGTAAGCTGTATCTTTATAAAAAGTTACTTGTGAGAATTAAAATGTTATTTTGTATAGACATGATGCTTGATGTTCATCTACTATAGATGAAATCACTGAGAAGAGAGCAGAGAATAGAACCTTTAGGAAAGCCTAGATTTCAAGGAAGAGAGACACATATGAAAACAAAGCAAGTGTGATTACAGATGTAGGAAGAAAACCAGAAGAGACCAGTAACCTGTAATTCAGGAGTGACTGTGTTGACTGTCAACTGCAGAATAGATGTGGATGGCCACTGAGAAAAGGCTAATAAATTTAAGGAAATGGCTTAATGACCCTTGAGAAAATAGTTTCCATAAAATGAAGCTGTTCAGGAGTGAGTTGTGAGGAAGATGAAACTGTATCACTCTCGCCAGAAATAAAGTAGTCAGGGCCTCCCCGGTGGCGCAGCGGTTAAGCGCTGCGCTGTGGCGCTGTCGGCAGCTGCGACACGAGTTCGACGCCCAGCCGGGGAGAATCCCACATGGTGCGGCAGACCTCTCCTGCCTTGCCCGCTGCTCCCCTCAGCAGTGTATTTCTGATCTGCCTGTTCTGCTCCCCGCTCTGTCTCTGGTGAACCCTCTCGCCGCCCCATGCCTCTGACCTGTACCAGCTTGTATGTATAAATAAAAAAAAAAAAAGAAATGAAGTAGTCAATAGGAGAAGGAGCCTAAGAGTAGTGTCAACAATAGTTTAGAGGGCAAACTTAGGTCTGTCTGCATCTCTCTCGACAGGAGACACTTTGTCATGTTTGTAGCTGGAGAGGAAGGAGGCAAACAGAGAGTGCAGGGAGTGAAGATACAGAGGGCTTAGCCTTATTAAGTTACCTGATACAGAGCAAAGCATTTGTATGTACTGGTGGTTCTGCTTCTGTTGTTTTCCTGCACAGCAATAGGCAGGGTGGTGTGCTGGGCTTGTTAGATGAACTCTACTGCTTATCACTGTAGCAGATCCTAATGCAAATGAGAGGGACATTCCCATGTGGGCATATCCCGTATTAGACAAGTTCATTCTTGAACACATCAGCATTGATTGCTGACCCCAGATAAGTGGCAGCACATCTTGCAAGTGTCTGGCACACCCAGCACATCAGTTACCAAGAGCTGCTGCTTCAGTGCCCTTCCAGATTTCAGGTCTGGGAGCTGAAGAACACATTTGGTCCGAGCTTCCAAACCTCTGTCTGGAGAATTCAGCTTCTTGAGGGGTCTTGGAGCTGTGAGCGCCAACCTATATATTAGCCCCGGTCCACCTATCTTCAGCAAGAATGGTAATGAAGGGAGAGGGGAGGGAAAGTGCAGCAACCTGTGGGGACACTTCCGCCTCCCCACATGCGCTGTCCCCTGGCAGAGCACTTCTAACCTTTTCCCCCTAACCTCACTCTTATTAATCTCTATCCCTGCGTTTTGTTGTTACTTTGTGTTGTATTTATTTTAGCCATAATATTAAAATTCAAAAGGCCAGTATCACACTCATTGCACATTGTAATAATACAGTCTTAAAGCTCTGCTTAATACTCTAGATTCTCTTTTTTGTTATTAATTGTATCTTAATGTGATTTTCATCTTTTTAAAAAATTTCTTAATTGTATATTGATATTAAGTGATATTTTCCCATATCTCTTGGAAATAAAATAATAGCCAAAAATAAAATTGATTTTTAACACTTATTTGTAAAAATGTGTTCACTGTGTCTCCTCAAGCAGTCCTCTCAGGTTTTGTGATAGATATAATTTAGGGTACATGCAGTAAGTTGAAGGGTTAAAATACCCAGCACTGTCGCATATGGCAGTGAGCAGAATCGCAGATGTTGATGATACCACGTAATTAGTATTCTTTTATGTAAATGAAGGCTGTCAGCATGTTACCATAGTGTCTACTCTCTCTAAAGCTAGAATTTTTGCCACTTGGTCTCACCAAGACCAGGCAGGATTGTTCCACCATCTTTAGTTAATAACTGAGAAGAAATCAATACAATGAGAGAGAGAAGAAATGTCTTCTGAAAGTAGATTCACTTTATATTTTTTCTATTTTGTTTTGTTGATTTTTCCCTCTGCAAATTTTATTTCTAGTGATACCGGTAGGCATTTAGGGTCTACTAAGAAATTTATAATTTGAGAATAATCAGAATGGTCAAATTAAAAGATAATGTTTTCAAGCTATAGATTTTTTAAAGATGACATGTGTTCAGTATACTATCACATGGAGACTTTTTTAAAAAACGATGTGATAAATCTACAGGTTTCTCATCAGAACAAGAGGCAAGAGTGGATAAGATTCCATTACCTTTTAATATTTGGTACTATCTGTAGTACAATTCTTTTAAGTATCATGTATGGTTTTTAGCTCCAGTTGATTCAGATTTTAAAAATAAAACTTTTTTAAAATAATAAAAATTAAAGAACAAAAAATTTAATCTTTTGCCATGTTTGCTTTCTCCATAAGGAGATTCAACCCAAGTGTGCAAGACATTAAAGTTGTTGATGTGTTTAATGATGGAGAAGTGTGAAGGAACATCGTGTTCTTTCCCAATTATACTGCAAGTTTCTCTCTTTTGGATATTGGGTACCCGTCACACTGTATGATGTGTTTTAAGTGGAAATGTTAGTACTACTATGACCTTTGGGAATTATGAAAGAAATGGTGTACATGTCAGAAAAATGTAAAATAGAATTTCTTTACGTGCCTGTGGCTGTTCTAAAAATAAAGCAGTCTGAGTATGTTTGAGAGGTGAACTAAACACTTTCTTTCGTGTACTGAGTATGCATACCGAGATGGTGTTCTCTTTATTCTTTTTTGTGTCTTGGTTAAGGTGGCTTTTTTTTTCTTTTGTCATTTTTGGGTGACTTCCATTTCATGAGGGTATGTTTTTCCTCTGGAGAAGTTAGTCTGCCCAGCTCAAATCAGTGTGGTGAAGTGCAGAGTAGCCCTGTGCTTTCCTGAGTGGATTTATTCTGCCATATGGCAGGTTAGTGAGTTGCCACGAAAATTTGTAATGGGAAAAGGACTGTGCAGGGAAGGATGTGCGTGATCAGCAGATTTATAGATCAGAAAATGAAATCAGAAGAATTTCTAGAGTGCCCTTTCCACTTGACAGCTCTCCGTGGAGAGTGTATGGAATGATTTTTCAGTGTTTTTCTATTTTGGCTTTTTGGTTGTTCCAGTGTAATTTTTTCCTAGCACAGGAGTCGATTTCATAAGTCATCAGTGTTCTGGGTATTGTGTTTTTGTATTCCTGTTCACAGGAATATTCATTGTAGGATTTGAAGCGGTGCTATGTTTCATGTGATAACATCTCAGAAGCAATTAAATTCCTGAAGACATATCAAGGCTCCTATTGGCCAAAATGGAGATTTGCCAGGTTGAGTTATATAAGAAGAAGGCTTTTCAGAAATCTGAATCTTTCGAAGGAAAGAAAAAAAAAGCGAAGCTGATAGCTGAAGATAGTGTGTCCTCATTTGTGTGGACTCTAAGCTGCATTGATGCGAGAGAGCAAGTAACATACAGCAGCAGTTAAGCCATAGGCACACTCATTCAGAATGCTCTGCTGCCTCCATGAAATCTCGATGGATATTGCCATTTTTCTTACTGAGCAGCAGCATCAGCACCAAGTTAACAGGATGCATTTCTAACTCTAAAAGCTGGTTGTAAGTGTTGGTAGCTCCCGGGGACCTTCACTAGTACAATGTGATGAGAATGAAGGGGAGAGGATTGTGAGATAATCAGAACATTCTTATTTATAACAGTTTGATTTCATGAAACTGCTCATGTGTGTGTGTGTGTGTGTGTGTGTGTGTGTGTGTCCCATTTTAAACTGTTGAGGCCCAAATAATCTTACTACAACTTTTCTTTCAGGGATAATCCTGAAGCTTAAAAAAAATTTTTTTAATAATAGCTAGAATATCTTGCTGAGATTTCCTTCTAAACTTTGCTTCAGTATTAACTGAATAACTTCCCCCTTTTAATAAAATTCATATCTACTGAGAAAAATCAAGCTTAATTTATTTTTATTCTTAAGGGCATATTCTTGTATGTGTTTTCTTTTTCCTCTTGAAGTAAAACAGAACCCTAAACTATATTACTGGGTAGTACTCAGACTAGACATCCCATTTATTTATGGAATACATATTTGTTGAGCTTACGGTATGCCCGGTATTCTATATGCTGTTATACAACTGTGACCACTTCAAAGTACCTGCTTTTGTGGAATTTACTACATTGTATTGGAGAGTATAGACAATAAAAGTGTAAGCAAGTCTATAATATCAGGTACTATAAAGAAAAAGCAAGGACTAGGGACAGAATGTTGAGAGGGTTGGGACTCCCTGGTGGCACACGGTTAAGTGCTGCGCTGTGGAGCTGTCGGCAGCAGCGACATGAGTTCGAAGCCCGACCGGGGAGATTCCCACATCGTGTGGCAGACCTCTCCTGCCTTGCCCGCTGCTCCCCTCAGCAGTGTATTTCCATCGATCTGCCTGTTCTGCTCCCTGCTCTGTCTCTGGTGAACCCTCTCGCCACCCCGTGCATCTGGCCTGTACCCAGCTTGTGTGCATAAATAAATAAATCTTTAAAAAAAAAAAAGAATGTTGAGAGGGTTGCTACATTAGATAAGGTGGATAAGGAAGGCCTGTGTGAGGAAATGACATATGCAGAGCCCTACTGAAATAAATGTGTGAGCCATTTGAATATTTAGGGAAAGAACATTTTGAACAGAGTAAAGGCAATTGAAAAGCCTTTAAAAAATTAACTTACTGGGCAAGTTTGAGCAATAGCAGAGGGGCCTATAAGCTTGCAACATAGTGATTAAGGGAGAGGAGTGTAAGAAATGAAATAGGGGGGAAGACAAAGAATAGTTCATAAAGGTCTTTAGCCAGGTATGGATATATAATGGGAATCCATTGGAAGGATTGGAATGGAGGGATGACATAAATTGGCTTGCCTGTATGGAGCTGCAGTGTGACAGAATAGGATGAAGAGTGAGAGCAGACAGACCAGTTAGGTTATTAGTGTTGTAAGCAAGAGTCCTAAACTACAATGTGATAGATGATAGGGAGGTAGTTACATATGGTACTTTCGGCTCTGTTTTAAAGATAGAGAAGGTGGGAAGGTGGGATTGCTGATAGTTTGGGTAAAAGGTGAGGGAGAGGAATAAAGGGTGACTGCTAGGTTTTTGAGCACCTAGGTAAATTCTGGGATGCAGAGATTAGGTGTGGGAGGAGGAGTAGATTTAGTAGAAGACTGTGGAATCAAAAGGGTTTTTTGTTTGTTTGTTTGTTTTGTTTTGTTGTTTTGTTGCATTAGGTGGAGATGCTGATTAGGCAATTGGATATTCAAGTCTACTTTTCAAGGTACAAATTGGAACTGGAAAAATTAATTTGGGGGTCATCAGTGAATAGCCATGACATGATGAGATCATTTAGTGTAGCTAGAAAAGACGGAAAAAGACTGAGCCTGGGGTATGCCAACATTAAGAAGTAGAAGATAAGGGGAGGAGCCAGCAAAAGACTTAGAAGCATCCACCAGCTGAGCTAGAAAAAAAAATCAGAAGACTGGTGTGCTGCAAGTCAAGTGAAGAAAGTGTTTAAAAAAGAGGGAGTCTCATGGTGTGGATTATTGCCTACATATACTGGGAAAAGAAGCCTTAGTTGTTTTGAAGTAAATATGATCACTTCCTCAATAGATAACCTTTCTCATAGAGTTCTTTTTTTTGTTTTCATGTTTGTATTCCAAATAATTTTTCATATTTTTCAGAACATGATATTTTGATCTTTATGTTCAGGGGGAACCTTTTAATTGTTGAGGAAGGATTTTATTATTTTTCACAAAATTTGACCCCTAACTGTCTTCAGGTTATTGAAAAAGCTTTTCAAAACTTAAGTTTCTGTTCCAGGAAAAAAAAAAATTCCTATTACACTTGTCTTTTTGCCCAATACTGATTCCCTGGATATCTTTTTGCCTATTTTTTTTCTTAATTTTGTGACTCAGTTAAGATTAGATATATGACTGTGCAAATAAACCAAATCTAGTTATTAATATTTGCAATCTTTTTTAAAATAATCTTCAGTGCAAAAAAAAAACCCTACAAGATTTAAATGAGATAGCTACTTATTTTTGCTTCAGTGCAAAAGATGTTTAGAAAAAAAATAGAAAACTTGTTTCACTATCCCAATTGTGCAAAAAGAATACTTTACCCAGTATTTGTCTAATATTATTGCTGTTATAAATATTGATTTAATGTTCAAAACTAAAGTTGCTACTAGGTTTCTAACATTTAGTTGTTCCTTTTTGCCTTAACTTCTTCCTTTGGTCTTAGGGGCAATCTGGAAAGAAAAGCAGATTAAGTTTATTGTGTCTCACATATTTTTAATTAATATAGTGGAAATTCTCTTTATATCAGAAAGCTTTTATATCACAAAATGGTTTACTGGAAAGAAAAAAATATCCTCTGAAATTGGTATATTTTTAAGATCTTCTCAATTAATACTTTTCACTTCATTTAACTTACACTGGTCAACAAATTTTAACAAAAGTCATGTTACTGAAATAAAATTAGTCATTTCCTATCAATTTGTATGTGCTCAACACCAATATGACAGTCAAATTCTAATTTTTGGCTCTAGTTTTTTTTGTAATCTGCAATAAATTGATGTTTACATCACGAAATGCATGCCAATAGTAATAGGCCTATCGTTAATACCTGTAAAAATCAAGTCATAGACTACTTCTTAGATATCTTCGCTTGTCTCTTGTACAGCTGTTCAGGAATAGAATAGATGGAAGACGGTTTCCATTGTGCAAAAGCACAGCCTTAAGACTCAGTTTCGAAGAATCTAGAAATAGTCTCCATTCTTGTGGGTCATGAGTGATTTCTAAGGCATTCATGAGGCCCTCAATATCGGAACATAATCCCAGAGTACTTTCCTTTCTGAAGAAAGGCTCCAACTGCTGGTGGCGCTTTCAATATAAAGTAATTGTGACATCATCTTCTAGATGATTCCATTGTTGGAGTCTTGATTCTAGCAATTCTGCCTTGTTCTTGGATAAGCCCAAATCATGAACCAGGTCATTTAGTTCTTCCTGTGTTAGTCTGTATGGGGTTGATGATGCACCACAGTGAAATCTGGATCACTGCATGCTGATGGAACAGGAGAACAGGTTGGCTCACCCTTGTCCTCATCAGATGAATCAAGAGAATATTCTGCTGGAGGTTCTGGAATAGGAAGTCCCTCACCATGTAGAACTGATCTCAATGCAGACAGAATGTTTGGGTAGACTGTTCTCGACTTCTTTTGCTTCATTATTCCACCAGAAAGAGGAGGAACCAAGCAGTAGTAACAGTCTTTGATGTGGTTGCTTGGCTCTCTCCACACCATGGGGACTGCAAACGGCATTGATGGTCTTTTGCCATTTCACCACAGTGAAAGCTGTGTTGTACATGTAGCACAGCCTATATACGGGGCCCAAGGCTTGTCTTGGTCACCAACCTTGCATCCAAAGTAAAGGTGATAAGCCTTCTTCACTTGAGAAGTGATACTTTCCTTCTGGTTGGCAAATGTCACTTCCCCACAAATAGAGCAGAAATTGTCCACACTATTAACGCACTTTCGAGGCATTAGTGTTCTGTATTGTGCCTCAATGGGTAAAATAATAACAGTTCTATGGAACAGTAGCTTCAACCATCTTGCACAAAGTCTGAAATATTATCAATGCTCAACCTTTCGACAGGGCTTTCTATCTGCGCTGCAGATGTCAGCTTACTTCAGCAGCCGCCTGGCAGCAGTATTGCATTGCATCAGAAAATGATGCAATCAACTCTGGATGATGTGTGCATGATGGTATTATGCAATGCGATGCAATATTCCATCATTCTAGGCTGATTTAGGATGTCGTTGCAGTCCTACTGGATAAATTTACATGGTGAAACATATAAAATGAATTCTATGAAATATCTTCAAAAAGAGAGCTGATAAAAAATTTTCAGTGTTATATTCATGTTCAGCACACCAAGATATTACAGATTAGGGCCTTTTTAAGTCAGTATTGATCTCAATGTTGACCAGTGTTACAAGTTTTTTAATATAGAGGACCCATGTTTTTGTCATGTAAAAATTCTGTTTCTGATATGAAGGTGGTTACTGTGGACTAAAAAAATGATAGTGTTATCTAATGCTGTCGCTACTAGCCACATGTGGCTATTTTAATTAAAACTGATTAAAATTGAATAAAATTAAAAGTTCAGCTGCTGAATCTCACTGGCCACATTTCAAGTGCTCAATAGTTACATGTAGTTGCTAATTAACACATTATTTGACAGCGTAGAAAAAGAATATTTTCATCATTGCAGAAAATTTGATTGGATAATGTTCTAAATGGAAGAATTTGATAATGTTCTTTCTTTGACTTCTATGATGAGTTCTTTATTCCTATATAATTTAATGGGTTAGTGCAGTGGTTCTAAGATTTTAATATACAAGTGAATCCTCTGTGGGGCTTGTTTAAAATGCAGATTTTGGAACCTCTCCCAGATTCTTTTTCATTGCATTTAGAGTTGTGACCAGGAAATCTGTACCCTATAGCAACTATCTTAGTGAATTCTGATGCTAGAAGGTGGTTCAGAGATTGCATTTTAGAAAGTGCTGATTTAATAGAAACTTGGGACTTGCCCATCTCTTGTTCTCCCCCCCCCCCTTCATTTTTTCATTACTTTCTTTTGCGTCCTTAGTAATTGGTTGTAAGCATCATGTATTCCCAGTTTGAATTCTTGATTGGTATAATAAGTAAGCAAAAAGAAAATTCTTTAATTTGCCATGTCATCTTTTCCATATGTGTGTTTTGATTTGGCTGTGCCCTACAAAAAGTAAACAGATATGGTTATCTTAGTACTGTTCTGTGCTATGTGAGAAGGGGACTCTTACAGAACACTTTTGACTGTTATGGGTTAAATGCCTACCAGACTAAGAATTAAAAAAGACATATACACATGATCCCCTATGTTAAGGAGATTATATCCAGTTAGGAAATAGAAATCTACTTATTAAAGAGCACTTAGCAACAAAACAGCAGTTACAAAAATAATACAGTCAAAACTAAATCCTGACAGCACTCAAAGAAAAAGCATGGTGTGGCTTGATTGAAGGTAATCTAGTCTGCTTTCCTTTTATGGTATGAAGGTTTCTTACATAAGGACAGGACTTCTGCCACCCAAAATGGGCAATACAATAATGGGAAGGACCACTGATTTGGTCCTGTGGTACATAGGCAGGTTTTGGCAATTGAACCAACCTAAGAAAAGCATCTGGAAAACCAGTTTAAGGGATTACTCAGTGCATTGGGCTTAGAAATTCTCTGGGTGGCTGCATAACATAGACCTGCAATTACAGAAATGAAAAGTAAGAAATAGAGGGGCATAGGCTCACTTTATAAGAACTACTTTTAGGGAATTTTAAAAACAGATATTTTTTTAAAAGCTTATCAAATTTCCAATGAATAAAAAAATATTTCAGAGTAGTTGTCTAGTCTCTTTTTCCTTGGAAAAATTGTCCATTAAGTTTCTGTGATGAAAAGAATTAAAGAAGAAATGTTAGGGGGGGGGAGAAAAAAAGGAAAAGCTCAATATATCACTGTGGTTTTTTTTTTTATTTCAAGATTTATTTTATTTACACATACAAGATCTGGGGTGTAGCCCAGAAGTACCGGGGATGAGAGGATTCACCAGAGACAGAGTAGGAAGCAGAACAGGCAGATGTACTGAAATACACTGCTGAGAGGAGCAGCAGGAGAGGCAGGAGTGGTCTGCTGTACCATGTGGGTCAGCTCTCTGGTTAGGGATTGAACTCATACTGCAGTGGCTGGCGATAGCTTGATAGCACTAAGACTTTAACCCCTGTGCCACCAGGGAGGCCCTGTTACTGTGTTTTAAAAGCCATTTTCACATACGTCAACTGGAAGATTTATTTTTTCTTGTCTTAGTAGTTTGGTTAACTACTGTAATACCAGCAGCCGCTCTCTTTTGTTCTAAGAGTCAGATCTGTTCTTTACTTATCTAGTCTTTCAGTAAAGAAGGTAAAAGTTTTCCTACCCTTTCTACAAAATACAAGTGTTCTTTTTAAAAAGACATTGTCTTAGTTCCTCAGGGATGCTATAAAAAAAATGCCATGGACTAGGTGACTTGCAAACAACAAACTTTTATTTCTCACAATTCTGGAGACTGGAAGTTCAAGATGATGGCAGCAGACTCCATATCTGGTGGGCTTTCTGGTGGCATTCAGCTTTTTGCTGTGTGCTCACAGGGCGGAAGGGTGAAGGAGCTCTTTTATAAGGCACTTATCCTACTCATGAGGACTCATCCCATCCCATTCATGATGTAATCATCTCCCACCTTCTATCCTGGGGGATAAAATTTAGCATGTGAATTTAGTACACAAACATTCAGGCCATAACAGACATCTCAAGTATTATTTGGATTGAAGCCCATGTTCTTTGGACTTAAGAAAATAAAAATGATACTTTATGTTATAGAGGAGTTCTTTTTCTTACTTTGATCTCTAGTATTCTGTTATCTTTGATACTTTGATATACATCGAAAGCAACCTTAGATCGCCTTTTGGTTTGAGAGTCTTTATTTCTTCTACTAGTATGTATAATACCATTTTTGCTCCTCTTTCTTTTCCCTACCCCTTTCTGCACACAACCAGAAGCTTGATCAGTATCAGATACAGAGGCTTTCAGTTCAGAGGTGGCTTCCCCCCTTCATGACCAGTTAGCTGCAACATGAAATCAGGATAGTGACATTTCCTAGGAAACACAGATCAGCCTCACATAAAAATTAACTGATATTCAAGAATTAAAGCAGGCTGAAGAAATGTAAAGATTTAAATTGTTACTAAGGTCCCCATATAGTATTTTATCATTCTTCATTTTTAAGGAATTTAACTGCCCTTCCATAATTCTCTATACCAAAGTCTATGAATCAAATTTGCTTTTCTTTTTTAACCTTCTTTCAAATGAATCAATTTTGGATTGAAAATTAATGCATATTCAGTTGAATGTGCCAGTTGCAGACCTTTTTCTGAGAAAATATTTTACTGAAAGGTTTCTCTTCTCTCTCTTTGGTGGGCTCTGTCGTGCCAGGTTGAAAGAGTGGAGACTTCTATAAGACATGGATAGATGCAAACATGTAGGGCGGTTGCGGCTCGCCCAGGACCACTCCATCCTGAACCCTCAGAAGTGGTGCTGCAGGGAGTGCTCAACCACCGAGTCGGTGTGGGCTTGTCTGAAGTGCTCCCACGTAGCCTGCGGCCGCTACATTGAGGATCACGCCCTTAAACACTTTGAAGAGACTGGACACCCGCTCGCCATGGAGGTCCGAGATCTCTACGTGTTCTGTTACCTGTGCAAAGACTACGTGCTCAATGATAACCCGGAGGGAGACCTGAAGCTGCTGAGAAGCTCCCTCCTGGCGGTCAGGGGCCACAAGCAGAACCCGCCGGTGAGGCGGGGGCGGACGCTGCGGTCCATGGCATCGGGCGAGGACACTATCCCGCCACGACGCGCTCCTCAGGGACAGCCGCAGATGCTCACGGCGCTGTGGTACCGGCGTCAGCGCCTGCTGGCCAAGACGCTGCGGCTCTGGTTCGAGAAGAGCTCCCGGGGCCAGGCTAAGCTGGAGCAACAGCGGCAGGAGGAGGCGCTGGAGCGTAAGAAGGAGGCGGCTCGCCAGCGGCGGCGCGAGGTGAAGCGGCGGCTGCTGGAGGAGCTGGCCAGCGCCCCTCCGCGCAAGAGTGCGCGCCTGCTGCTACACGCACCCCGCAACGCGGCCCCGCGCCCCACCTCGCCGCCGGGGCCTGCCGGGGCCCGCCTCAAGCAGAGGCGCTCACCTGCTGTGGCCCCAGGCGTCACGGGCCTGCGCAACCTGGGCAACACGTGCTATATGAACTCCATCCTCCAGGTGCTCAGCCATCTCCAGAAGTTCCGAGAGTGTTTTCTGAACCTTGACCCTTCCCAGACGGAACAACTGTTTTCCAAAGCCACCAACGGGAAGTCTCCGCTTGCTGGCAGGCCGGCCAGCAGCTCTGTCACCGAGCTATCCAGCAGGAGCGACAGGGGTGGGTCCTGCGGGCGGGAGGGCCTCTGCTTGAATGGCAGCACGTCCATCAGCAGGAGCCTAGAACTCATCCAGAACAAGGAGCCAAGCTCGAAGCACATTTCCCTCTGTCACGAGCTGCACACCCTCTTCCGAGTCATGTGGTCCGGGAAGTGGGCCCTGGTGTCACCCTTTGCCATGCTTCACTCCGTGTGGAGTTTGATCCCCGCCTTCCGTGGCTATGACCAGCAGGATGCACAGGAATTTCTCTGCGAACTGCTGCACAAAGTGCAGCAGGAACTCGAGTCTGAGGGTACCACCCGCCGCATTCTCATCCCCTTCTCCCAGAGAAAGCTCACCAAACAGGTCTTAAAGGTGGTGAATACCATATTTCATGGGCAGTTACTTAGTCAGGTAGGTGTGTACCCACTCTAACCCCGACTCTGCACATCACTGTATTTGAGGAAGGCTTGTATTGTTAAGGTTTGGGTTCCTGTGTGTGCCACCCCATACCCTGCATCCCCCCCCACCCCCGCATTGTACTAACTAGAGTAGCCAACACTTACTATAAGTTTGCATATCTGAGAGTGGCCACTGTACCTGTCGTTGCAGTGTATGGTGTGATGGCCTTGTTGGTCACCTTGACTTCTGTCTCTTTCTGGGCAGAATTTTAGTTTTACTTGCGGTATCATTTCTTTGTCAGTGAACTTTATGAAGATATGGATGATACAGTATTCGCATTACAACTAAGAACCCCTTGTTGGCATGCCATTCTTTGATCAGTTTTAGGAAATTGAATGCTTTGCCTATAACCGTGGTTCCACAGTAGTTTGAAAGAGCATTCTTTCTTCCTGGGCATTCTTTACACCCATGGAAGGAAGAGGGACCCCAATGCCTAGGATGATGCCAAAGGTCTAGCAGGCCTCCTTCTTATTCCCTGTTACTTTTCATTTCCTGAATCTTTAGCCTTGTAGGGAGGGACATAAGCAAAGATTTATAGATAATCTTTGTGAGACTATGCAGAAAAAGAATTTCTAGAGCTAACCGAAAAAGTGGGCAACTTGTGAGATTTCAGATAAAAACCCTTTGCATTATGCTACTGAGGTTTTGTGTCTTGATACTTAGGGTTTTAAAAGAATGATGAGTGGGACAGAAAGAGAGATTTGCTTTTTAGAACTGAAAGGGGAGTATTTATAGGCACTTCCTCTACTTGCTGAGATTCCGTAGGAAGAAGGGAGCAAATGGAAAGGTTATAGTGGGAGAGAAGGCCTCATTGCAAGGTACAGCCACGTGTCCCTTCCCCACAGGGCTAGATTCTGAGAACTGCATCATTAGGCGACTTTGTGATATATCGAGTATCAAAGAGTATAATTAGACAAACCTAGATGGTGTAGTTTTTTACATGCCTAGGCTGTGTGGTCGAGCCTGTTGGGACCTTCATTGTATATGCAGTCTGTCACTGACCACGACATCACCAAGAAACGCTTGACTGTACTTTGAGGCTATGCAGATACAGGTGTAGAGGTGGTGCAAAAAACAAGGGCCAAAAGAGAGGCAAGTTGGACTGGATAGAAGGAGCAGTCTGAAAGAGGAAGGAGTGAGGATATGAGAAGCAGACGGATCTGCAAATTCTTCATCTCAGCCAGATTTCTCAAATGACTGACTCCACAATTACTTGCAGTCTGTACTACTGCAGCACTGAAGGGTAGCTATGCTGTGGGAGAGGAGAGAAAGGGGTAGGGCGTAATCTCTGCTGCAAGGGTTTCTAGTTCCAGCTAGCATAAAATCGTTAGAAATATTTGCTGGAAGTGATAAGCTGTAATTGTCTTTGTTATATTTATTATTACAGTTAATTTTTTTGTGAAAACTATACACTTAATTGTGGTCCACTTATGTTTGTAAAGTGAGTAGATGTATTTGGGAAGCATGAAAGTTATATAACCTGTAAATCAATCTTTGCATTCTAGGTTACATGTGTATCATGCAATTACAAATCCAATACTATTGAGCCCTTTTGGGATCTGTCCCTGGAATTCCCTGAACGCTATCATTGCATAGAAAAGGGGTTTGTCCCTTTGAATCAGACAGAGTGCCTGCTCACCGAGATGCTGGCCAAGTTCACAGAGACAGAGGCCCTGGAAGGGAGAATCTACGCATGTGACCAGTGTAACAGTGAGTGCTGGGGGTGGGAGGGAGGTGTGGGGAGTACAACTGGAATATAGACTAAGGTATTTCTTTTACCC
This sequence comes from Scalopus aquaticus, assembly GCA_004024925.1. NCBI lineage: Eukaryota > Metazoa > Chordata > Mammalia > Eulipotyphla > Talpidae > Scalopus > Scalopus aquaticus. The sequence continues at coordinate 18,987 of PVIJ01008948.1, read as the reverse complement.
CTTTAGTCAAAAGTAGCACTGATAATATTGAGTAGTTCTAAAATATTTTTAAAAGATTTTTTTCCCCATCCTACAGAAAATAAGCGTGTGATCATTACACATTCAAAAACAAAACAAAAACCAAGGAGTTACTGAAACAACGGAGTCTCCCTTGACTCCACTTGTGATTGACATCAGTTTTTATGTTGGGAAACATTTGAAAGTATGTATTTTGAAATAGGGACTCTTAAGAATGTGAGTGTTTAGCTTCATAGTGCTGTGGACATCCTGCTTAAATTCATGAATATAGAGACTGACAGTTCTTAATCTAAATTCAGGTGGCATAGCCTGTTTAAGGACTATGGTATCGGAAAGTGTGCTTTTGTACTTTTTATACTTAAAGTCTGTTAACGTGATGCTAAAGATTGGTACAGTGAGACAAAGCAAGTTGCAAGCTAAGGGGCTCCAAGGCAGCTTCATGGATACTTTCTGCATTTGTTTGTTTCTTCGCATGCCTGGAAAGTTTGCATTTCAGAGGGGGTCATGGGAAGTATCTCTATATGGCTTTAATTTTAAAGTGGAACTCTTTCCATGTGGTTATGTGGGCATCTATGCAGGCCCCCTCTGTCTTGCAACATTAACCCTTACTACTTTCCCTAACTTACCACAACATATAGAAATGCAAAGCAAATAAATGGGAGCTCATTTTTGGGTTTTTCAATATCTAGAGATTTGGAAACTAAAATAGTGGTTTGAATAGAGATCTGGAAATTAACATGCAGCCATAAGATGGTTTGGACTGCAAGTTTGGGGGAAAGCTTATGGTAGCCCCCCATTTTTATTGAAAATATTGTACTCCTTCTTAATATACTTACATATTTTTAAAAATAGTAAATTGTTAAAAGTCATACCTGATATCATGTTGCTATTTAAAAAAAAAATTGAAATGCTGTACTTGGCTAACTGTAGCACTGCCTGTTCTGTTCCATATTAAGATATAAAGGTGGTGGCTTAAATTATTATATTAGAGCAGTATCTGTTTGTTTTTAAAATAGTGACTCATAAACCTTTTTACCTGTAAAAAACAGAAGGATGTTATCACCTTTAACCTCGTCATTTGTGTACGTGATAGATTGGGCAAAAAAATACTTGTATTTATTTTTGCAAGAAAGGATTTTCTGGTTGCTAGGTGTGCCAATATATCAGGATTTCTCTAGGCAAGTTCAAATAGTAGCAGTGAAGGAAAGCTATGGAGAAGGGACCACATGCTTCCATTGCTTGTGAAATTTCCAAACAATCAGTCTTCTACCACTCTGTGTGACCAGCTTAATCAAACGGAGACAGAGCTGATCAATCTCAATTGAATCAGTAATTTATTTTTCTTTGTGAATTTCATTTTAGGGAAACAAAGCCGGATTCTATATTGTCTTCATCTTAGCTCACCTACTCCCTCTGCTGAGTGTGGCAGTCACTACCAGCTCCCAAGGAGAGCTGCAATAAAAAATCTGCTGGTGAATCGGAATGTAAAATAAGGCAGGCCCCTCTTTGAATTCTCTTCCTGTTCATGCCCCCACCTATCATGACTGCCAGCCACAGTGAAAGCTATGACACACTCAGTCTGCCACAACCTATTATGAGAAGCAGCAGCTCCACATCCTATTGTCACAGAACTCTCCATGATACGTCATCTGGCTGTGATTTGCTACCTTTCACAAGTGGTACAGGCAGGACGTGGAATTAGATGCCAAGCTCTTCAGACACTGAGACCATGATAGCAGCAGCTCATGATACCAGTCAGCAGGCACCACAGTGGACCACTAACTAATTTTATATTCTCATCCATTCATAGATTTAATTGAAATTATAGCAGAACAGTCATCAGTAAATGGTTATAGAGAACGCTTCTGGTGGGAATTAAGAGAACTTCATTCCATTGTTTATGTGCTATAATTTAGAAATGCATTTCCCCCACAATTTAGTAGCTTTAGAAACAAAATGGGAGTCTCAGCACTGATTCTGTTTTGGACTGGGGTTATTTAAACAACCTGTCTGCCTTGCCCTACATGTCTAGTAGTATGTTTTTTTTATTCAAGGAATGTGTTTCAAAAATTAGGTGCAACATAAAATATAAAGCCAGCAAAGTGTCTTTTCCAAATATTTGTATCTACCACAAGTAAATTATGCTGTAAAAAATGCTTAAATATGCTCTCCTTTAGCCTGAGTCTCACCTTTTTCCTAAGCCTGAAATATATGCATCATCCCCCTTTTTACTGGAGAGGAAACTGAGGTTCAGAGTTTTAAATAACTTGACCAATAGTGTACAACTAGCTATGAGCTGAAAATAAAATTGTGTCTATCTGATGAAAACAAATGCTTTTTAATCTAAGATTGATACATCATAATTTCATTCTACAAGGCATAGAATCCTAACATATGCACCCACTGTATGTGTGTCCTGTTGCAGTGACCTTCCATTATATTCCATTAATAAATCTATGAAGCCATCCTAAACCCATACCAATTGTGGAAGTTGCTGATGGCAAAAAACTGAGTATATGTGTCGGGATTAGGTTTGGTTTCTTAGAAGTCAACTCAGATTCCAGTGACTTAAACATAATTTTTTCCCAGTGATGTAAAAGATGTCTGAATGATATCCAGGGCTGGTATGGTGGCTGCATGGCAATGAAAGAGCCTAACTCCTTGCTGTTCTCCTCTACTATCCTAGTTCAAAGCTTCCATCCTTAGGGTACCTCATGGTCTAAGAGAGTTCTAGGTGTTGCAAACAATGGAAAAGACAAACTGTCAGCCTTCTTTAAGCAGCTACCCCAAGACTGCCACACGGTAATTCCCTTCGTCTCAGCCAGCACTTCCAGGGTCACACCCGGGAGGTGTGTGACACTGAGAAATGTAACCTTACCAAGGGTCACATTGCTGCCCCACATCAAATTGAGGTTCAAACACTGAGAAATAAGGAGAAGGCAAATCATTATCTCTGCAACAGGAAAGAATGAGACTCCTCACAATCTATCTTATACTTTCCCAAACCATATAGGCAAACGACGAAAATCCAATCCAAAACCCCTTGTTCTGAGTGAAGCTAGAAAGCAGTTAATGATCTACAGACTACCTCAGGTTCTCCGGCTGCACCTTAAAAGATTCAGGTGAGCTTGCTCTGTGAATGGTGGGAAACACTTTGGTGCAAAAGCTTTGGTTGAGGGAGATGTTGTCTTTGTTGGTGGGGAGGGAGGCCTGTTCCCTGGAGAACTTGCGCTGTCCATGGAGATTAAATGCTTCCTGTGCATTTGGGCCCAGCAGACTGGGCTTCCACTCTCATGACCCTGTTGAGTTGGCTAGCCTGCTCCTGTGTTTGTGCTTGAAGGGATGTTCTCTGGGGCTTACATAAAGTCATCTTCAGGATGAAGTATGAGGTAATCTGTGAAAAGAAGGGTAGGCAATACTGCAAAATGATTGTTGCCTGAATTGCTTGTTCAGAGATTTCTAGTTTCAGAGTTCATCATGGGCCATATATAGGAAATACATATCGACATTAATGGCCATTGTTTCATTGATGCAAAAACCAAAGCCAGAAGGTTAAGTTTTCTCAGCTCCCTGTTTTACCTATAGCTATGATCACATTTGCCATTTTTTACTAGTATAAGTTTATATCCATGTTCTAGGTGGTCTGGCCGTAATCATCGAGAGAAGATTGGGGTCCATGTCGTCTTTGACCAGGTATTAACCATGGAACCTTACTGCTGCAGGGACATGCTCTCCTCTCTTGACAAAGAGACCTTTGCCTATGATCTCTCCGCAGTGGTCATGCATCACGGGAAAGGGTTTGGCTCAGGACACTACACAGCCTATTGCTACAACACAGAGGGAGGTGCGTGCGCTTTACTCTGTGGGGTGGGGGACACGGAAAAGGGTTGGTTTGTCCACATTTCATTGCTTTCCTTTTTCAATTTCAATTTCAATCCCACGGGTCAACTATAGGAGAAAATTACATTAAATTCCAGTGGAAAGAATTATGAAAGTTGGATTCCAATTTTGGATATATCACCAAGTAATAATATAAGATTGTTCTAAGACAGGAACTGATACATGGTGCCTATCACATAATGCTCAGTGCTAGAGGTTATAGTGTTATACTGACTCTGCTGCACACCTCAGTTTCTTTCTTGGTCATGCAGAAACAGTGAGACCATGTAACCTCATGGAGATACTCGATGAATCTCACTAGCCGCAGCTCATAATAAAGCTGAGGATCTCTACTGAGCATGAGCACCAAGTCTTGCTACCTCCCTTAGCATGGAATGTGCGGGGGCACACCCCACCCCACTCCCCAGAGCAAGATCCCTCAGAGCAGAGAGCCTCCTAGCTACTGCACTGAGGCAGTCTGCTGCAGATCAGTGGCGTACTGATCTTGAACTCCTAGGCCTTGGGACAGCCAGAGTGAGCCTATGATCAAATAACTTTATTCCTTCTAAATTTTCCCAGACTACTCCCCTCCATTTTTCCACTTCCTCCACCTCTTCCCATCTCTTAGCTGCCAGGCTCCTGGCTGTCTTTGTAGAAGGCTCTAATGGGCACTAAAAAGCCCAAGTAAAACAAGGACAAAAATTCCCGGTCAGTGGGGATAGTAAGCAGTATTGTGGTGGGGCTGGGTGGGTAAAAGCCAGGGGTTCCAGGGAAGTCTCTTAGTTTCATTTACTTGTCTCTCCCCCACACTTATAAGCAAGGGTTGGCTCTATTCAGAAATTTCTCTATCCTTTCTTCATCTTCTGGTTTTGCTTGCTGATTGGATATATATGTTGGGCAGTCATTTTCTTTGTTTCCTCTGATTTCCTAGGTTTTTGGGTTCACTGCAATGACTCAAAGCTGAATGTATGCAGTGTCGAGGAAGTGTGCAAAACTCAAGCCTACATCCTTTTTTACACTCAAAGAACAGTGCAGGGCGATGCAAGAATCTCAGAAACCCAACTTCAAGCTCAGGTGCAACCTAGCGACAACAATGAGGGCAGACCCCGGACCTACCCCTGAATGGGAGACAATTGTCAAGAACTGGCTTGCTTTTAAACTGTTGTGTCTGTACATGTTTCCTGTTATAGGAAATAAGGTTTACTGCAGTAACAGATTACTAGGTTTGCCTCGGTGGGTCTAGAGCAGAAGGTGCCAGGTGACTCATATCCTATCATAAAATTTGTGACTTTCTTTTGAATGAATTTGAAAATTCCCTCCTTTGATAAAACAAATCAAATGGAGTAACTTCTATGAAGGTTCTTTCATTAGTTGCTTCTAAACCTGGAGGGATCTGGATGGGGGGAGGGAGTAAATTGATCGCATCCAGCCAGGTGAGCAGCCATGTTTTCTTTCCATTTATGTGAGTCGCCTACTAATCGGGATGTCTTTGCAGCAGTACAGAACCCTCCTAATTTGAGCAGCTCGGGACAGAGCATGTGAGGAGGGGCCCTGGACTGGCAGCTTGCTGGATGGGATGGTTCCAAGGTGGTTGATAAAGGCTAAGGGTTTGTTCCTACAAAGGAAGTAACCCTCAAGGATTGAAAACTTGCAGACTTCCTTTTCCAGAGGATAGGGTCGCAGAGTGGAGTGAGATGCGTGAAGCAAAGTTCCCCATGCAAAATGGGAGGTTTTTCACATGTCATAATAATTCTCCCTGGCTACTACTGTCATTTAATCATTCCAAATCTTCTGAGACTGGTATGAACCTCCCTTTGTTCTAAATGAGGAACAGTTCATACGGGGACGTGTTCTTTGTGCATGCTGAATCTAAGGGCACTGCTGACTACCCAGTTCTTTAGCACATTCCTGGATCAGGTCTAAGGCAAGCACATGATTTGCCTTAAATGGTTGTTAGGTCAGTTGTCTGAGGCTCAGAACTCACTTGAAGGTGGGCGGGTAGGCAGGGAGAGCTGGTGGTCCAAGGCTTATCTGAATGCCTACCTCCGCTCTCACCTTGGTTCAGCACGTTCCTTTTCTTAGCTTACAGCTTTTTTCTGGCTCTTGGAGGGCTGAACCTTCTTATTTATGCAAGATTTGGAGTTTTTGCTTTCCTAGAGCCTGGGAGTTGTATAGGAATCTGCCCCACCAGTTTCTTGCTGATGGCCCTGGCCTATTTCCTCCCAAATCTGATCATCCCTGCTGTTTCTTTATCTACCCACACTCAGTACATCAGAGAAAAAAAAAGCAAGAGTGCCCTGTTCTTTACTTAGTGCTGTTAAATGTACCTTTCTTTGTAAACTGGGTCAGTTTTCTAAGTGGGATGAAATTACCCAGATAGAAACCCTCCTCCCTATTTGGCACCAGGGAATTTCCCTTCTCAACCCCTTTTAATCCTTCTCTTAGACTTGCCAGTGTAATGCAGACCATAACTCATTGTGGGTTGCTGCAGCCTGCCTCAGCCTGTCTCTGTGAATGCTCATCTTTTGACTGAGCTACCATATTAATAATTCAGGTAGAAATACAGTTGTCACTTGGAAGGAGTAGATGTGGGAGTTTGGAGAGGGGTGGGAAGTTGGGAAAAGAAAGGCTAAAGAGGCTAAAAAATGAGGAACGTAGCTTTAGTGATGTTGAACCACATTTCCTGAGGAGATCTGCAGCACTTGCTGTTAACCTCTTATGAGATAAACTCTCCACAGGCCCGCCAGACCGCACTAAGACCTGGAAGAAATTCAGACAGAAAATGGTTTACCCTAACAGGAAAGGGGGAGTGACTATACTTTAAATTAAACTTGCTTTTTCCAACACTGTGAGGTTTCTGTAATATTTAGCTTTTATTTGGAAGCGATAGTGTATGGCATTTTTTATGCTGTTTGGTTTATATTGTCTACTGCAGGCTTCTTTGTATAAGCGTGGCCTGGGCTCACCTTCTCCTGGACACTGTTTTAAAGTGTCACAGCTGCCCATGCTGCCAGAGGCTCTGATGTGAAGCTCTACTCTCTCGATCCACATTTTTATGTTGGCATTTTATGTTGGTGATGACTTTTTTTGTGGCAATAGAAAAGCCCATGAATTAAAAACAAAAAAAAAAAAATGAGAGTAAAAAGGAAAGGGGGTGTGTGTGCTTTATCTTTCACTGAATGCTGTATTTATTATTCTCGATAAAAGAACTTACAAATGGAGAATAGAGCATCTACTTCATCCCTCCGGCTGTCTGGGGGAAACACTTAAGAAAAATGAACATTTAATGGAAAATTAAAGTATCTTCAAATTTTTAAAAATACTTTTATACCAAATATTGTAAGGATTATTAAGCAGATTAAGGACTTTGTAAAATAAATGCTGCACCCAAGGAGCAATTAATGAAATCATTCAAAGTGAGTTGGAAGAGAAGCCAGTGTTAGAGCCCTCGCTGAGCAGCACACTCACGAAGGTGCCCCTGCAGTCCCAGACACCTCAGGAACCAGAGGCAGCAGCACTGGACGCTGTTGAAGATTTAGTATTTATGGAGATTTTATTAGACTTCCCTACTGCATAAGCCGATGGCTTTTGTGAGGGAAATTCCCCTTGCCTTTAATTTATTTACATTTCAAGTACGTGAGTTCCTTAGTTGCATCTTGCTTTAAATTGAAATATTCTAAGGAGAAGAAAGAACCAGGTAGAAGCTGACTAGATGCTGCCAAATCAAAGCCCAGATTTCCTCACTGAACCTTGTGGGCCTCCTTCTCTCCCGGATTAGTTAGGGTCCTACTCCAGGAACCCTTTGTAGTTGGCTGGTGTGTTTACTTTCTACTCTAGCCAGTCAAGATGAATGCACCCTGGCTCTCAAAAAGGGTGTTTTACCTCAGTCTAGCTTGACCCTCATACTTGTGGTTGCCTCTGAGATGAGCATCCATGCTAGTGTGAAAAAAATTAGGAATGCCCTTAACAGGAACTGAAGCTCTTATTAAATGGTAGGCAGAACTCTTGCCAGCTTTGGTCCAGCCCCTCAGGCTGAGGGTGGGCAGTGCCACATTATAAAGAATTTCCAGATGTCTTTTAAAATGTCATGAATAAAATTGGAAACTGTAGAAGTGTTAATGTGTCCTATGGACTCAATATCAGAGTTTATTTTTCTTTTTACTAGCAAGGCTTCTAGAGTAATGATTGTGTGAGTTCCCCATCTGGCTGTGCTTACAGGGCTATCCAAGTTTAAGATCTAATGTGTGGGTTGACTGGCAGTGGAGCATGGCCCCTAGCCAGCGCCCAGTGTAAGCCCGAGGTTGACAGTAGTGCAGAATGAAAACTTAGTTGGGAATTGGGGGTGGGGGGATGGGATGTGGTTGGGCAGGCAAGGGAAGAAGAAATGGAATTTGTTTTACTTGCTGATAAAGCTTTGTGAACTAATTTTATACAATTCATAACATTTGGTGCCTTGTACCCAATTATGGTTTGCATGGGATTGAAAAAATTAAGGGAAGGACTCCTTGTCATGTCAAGTGGCAGATAGGTCTGTACAGTGTAAAGGACTTGGTATCAGACTTTTTAAAAGCATTTCATATCTCTTGTGTGTGAAAGCAAATTAACTTACCAGCAAATTCTGAAATTTTAATGTCCAAAATTTTTGTGATTATTCATCATTTCAAGGCAGACTATGCATCCTGTTCTATTCGCCACTCCTTTATGTCCCAGACATTAGCTAACATAGGCCTTTTCCAATCAGGCTGGAAGGGCTATCTCTTCTTAAACCTAGTACTAAATCCTGGTCTGGGGTTGTAACTTGAGCAGAAGGGTTGCTTTTCCAGCTGGATGGGAGAGCACAAATGTTCAGAAAAGGCATTTTAGTTTTTCTAATGCTGGGCAACTTACGGTAGAAGTCAAAAACGGTTCCCGCTGAAGTAAATGTTCATTAGTTCTTTTGCACAAAATTCCAGGAAGTGGTGTAGAACACAATCCTCTATATGTGAACCTTTAGATTGTAAGGCAAGCCAGTGCACTGTGTAATATGAAAAAGAGAAGGCTCCAAAAACCTGTCCCAGCCCCCCAGCCCGTTCCCTGGCAGGTGCCAACGGGGTTGGTGCCGAGCAGCTGCGGAAGGGGCTGCAACCCAGTCTGCACCTGCAGGGCTGTTTACAGCATGCTCCTCTACTCCGATCTTAACTGTTTCCACTGAGCATGAGATTTGACCAAAGGGTATTTTAAAAACTCACCACTGAAGCACACTTGATAATTGGGTCCTCAAGCCTAATTACTGGCCTAATTAGGTGAGAAGGTTGTATCTTTGGAGTAAAACCTCCCATGGCCACTTAGTTTTTACCAGTAAACATCCATCTCCCTGGTGGTTCAGATTCTTTTTTGAAGTCAGCACCAAAGCTGAAAAGAAAAGCGCCTTCTAAATATGACTGTGAGCTTAGTTTGTCTTCCACATTTAAAATAACCATTCTCTTGATCTCTGACTTTTAACCACTGTGTACTTATTCAACCCACAGATTGCTCAAAATACATCATAGTTTTCTATAGCATTGAGGAAAATAGTCATTTTTGTGGGCTCATTTCATTCGTACTTCTGCTGCCATGTTCCCATTTAAAATGTAAATAGATATGTAAGAGATCTTCCTAGCATTACATGAGAACTAGCCTTGGCTACAAACTGCACGACAGGATGTAAAACCAACTTCAGGAGAATGTTATGTGTTTAAATGGTGAAAGCCAGTCTTCTGTTTACAGAATGATTATTCAGCAAAATTTTTGGAAATGGTAGACGTGGTAGCTGTATTTGCAAAATTCTTACTACTTTGAGAAACCAAGCAAGCTTTACTTTACCAGAACTCTGGCTTTATAAACCTCTAGAAAACACTATTACAGCTAAAACATTAAATTGTGAGTAAAACTTGAATTATGCTTTTAGAAGCTGCCAGGTCTTAATTTCTGTTGGGTTCTGGTTTTCAACTTGGAAACTTTTTATCAAATCGTTCTGTTCACAACCGAGTACATTCAGGGAGGTGCTGATATTTGTCTTAGTGTCATTCTGATGCAGGTCTGAAAGGACTTAGGCTCTATGATTCCCTTCTGGTCACCAATGGCAGGGAGAGGGGTGGTGATGACTTCACCTAAGCCTTGCTCTCATGCACATGACCCTTCCCAATCCAAACACCCAATAAGATGTAAACCTGTGCATCTGTGATCCCAGGGTACATTCTTACAGGGTCTCTGCTGGCTGGTAAGCCAGCCACTGGCCTGAATTCATAAAGATTCCTTCCTCCTACCAAATAGCGGCTATCTGATTAATACTTAAAAGAGAATGGTGCTTTAAAAAAAAATCATTTTTTAAAAAATCTAATTCCCAACAACTTTCTTATACCCACAGGGTCCAAAAAAAAGACTATTTCGTCCTATTATCTTTAGTGAATAGATTGCTAGATACAACACCTATCAGCTGTAACAACTAGGCATTTGCACTGACCCACCCTTTCCTATTTGTGTACTTTTAATCCCATACCAGTTCTACGGAGACCTGGCATAGAAAAGCAGTATTTTAAAAATGCCTAGCAGAGTAAGTAAACCAGAGAAATTTGCCAAGGGGAACCTCTTTATATCTGCACATCTTTCTAAGCCTACATGAATGTTTCCATGTCAGTTCCTACATATTCCACTTCCAAAGAGTCAAAAAGCATCTACTTCCTCATGAAGGAAGTAGCTTCCTCAGTGTCACTTTAGTGCCCATCACCCAGGCTTACTCACACACCTTGCCTCTACCTGCACCAAACCACCCTCTTTCGCCAACAAATCCCTCATTTACAGCAACCATTGCCTCTCTGGTGCCTGGAAAATCCACCTGGTGCACTAAAATGCTATGCAACACCAAATGGCTTCTTCCTAGTACTGCTCAAAAATGGAAATTCCTCAAGAATAAGCTTCATCCTATGTTAACATCAATGTATGGTGACTACAATTTCTCCTTTTCATTTAATATGAAGCAAACCACCCGTTACAATCCGTGTTTGGGGCTTGTTCCTATCTCTTTTGAGTGTGAAATATAAATCATGTTTTTATGATTTTTGTAAATCTTTTTACACCTTGTTTTTGTAAGCTGAAGTTTCTTATTAAAAGAATAAAATGGCTGTCTTTGCATGCAATCTTTATTTCAAATATTTGTTAAATACCATTAGGATTATTCCTCAGAATAAAAACAAAGAGCATCCCCTGGAGAAACTTAGGAACTATGTACAGAACTTTACAGAACAGAGGACAACATTTTAGTTGAAGTCTGCTGACCAGAATGGAGTTCTGAATGGACTCAGTGGAGAAAAAGAAAAGGAAGGTGCCTGTTTGAATCACACTTCAGCTTCCTTCAGACAAGTCTGTGCGGGTCACAGACTGGAGGCTCTGTTTTGGAAGGTTGGAACACAGCACAGGGGTTCCATGTATCTGCAATCTGGACAGAACAACAGGTGGCATCAGAAATGCAAAAAGCACTTTCCACGTCAGTTCCTACATATTCCACTTCCAGAGTCAAAAAGCATCTACTTCCTCATGAAGAAAGTAGCTTCCTCAAGCAGTGTCACTTCAGTGCCCATCACCCAGGCTTACTCACACACCTTGCCTCTACCTGCACATAACCACCCTCTTTCTTCTAACAAATCCCACTCTATTACAGCAACCATTGCCTCTCTGGTGCTGGGAAATCCACCTGGTGCACTAAAATGCTACGGAACACCAGGGGAATTAATAGACAAATCCGTTGCAACCCCCTGGAAACATTTAAATAGAAATACCTAAGGGTTTTATAGAGTCTCTTTCCTACATTTTGTGAGTAAGTGATATAAATTATTTCCTCTCCTATTCAGCCTCTATGACTCCGAGACACACAGCACTTTGGTTGGGCTTACCTATTTTGACTACACCCCTGGTTGAGGTGCCATTAGGTCAATGTCACTCAAATTCCTGGCTAGCCAGACGCCCGCCGCAAAAAGTCCTAAATTCAGGATCAAGTTCCTGGGAAAACAATGCATTCCATTAACCCTCTGATCTCTGAATTACTTGTCTTTAAAGAAAGATACTGGTGGAAAAGACCCCACCACCACCCTGGGGCAATCTTCCCGAGACAAAAACAAAGCCCCCCCACTTCTAAAATTTCAGTGGCCCAAGACCCACATGGTTGTTTAGAGTTCGTTTCTGTGTCTAAAAGGATCAATGCAAAGACCAATTAAGGATTTGTCCTGGTCCGCAAAGCCCGTTTGTGTGTTGGAGTCTCCTCTTTCCGGGTCACGGTGAAATTCTCGGACAAAGCCTGAAAAGATCGCTTTTGCCGCACACAAGGGTACTCTCCCAGTCAGGTGCCTAGCAAAGCACAACCAGAGCCACCTAAGAAGCCAAGATGTTGGCGGTGTGAAAAACCAGCAGGCGCCAGCCTCGCGTAGAAAGGAAAAGGGACGGGGGGTTACAAAGGGACCAAGGTCTCGGTTACCTCCGGAAATCATTCCTATCTGTGGCGAAGCGATAGACACCCCGAAGCCAGTCGCCCACGTTGTCTGGAATTTCGGGAGCTTCATTTGCCGAGCCTACAGAATTCGCGCTGACCCCACTGGAAGCCATTGCAGCACGTTCGGACTCCGTAAGGCCTCACGGGACGAGCGGCGCCGGCGCCGGCGGATCACGCAACTTCCGGCTCGCACTTCCGCCGCTGCCTGCCGGCAGAGGGCGCCGCGCTAGACTTTTAGTCCGACGGCCCGAAGACAGCTCCCGGGCAGTGCGCTCTCGTGCTCCGCCAAGGGAGGAGCAAGCCCAGGATGTACGGTCCCCGGTCGCACGTTACAAAAGTCCGACCCCCTCCAGGCCGCGGGCTCTCCAAGCCGGTCCCCATCCCATGTGGTCTCTTGAGACATCACTGCAGTGGCTTAGGAGGAGGATCTCAGGCCGGGAGGCTGCTGTCCCAGTGGCGGGGGGGGGGGGGGGCGGCTAGCTCTGCAAGGGATGCATGGTTTTAGGGAATGGGCTTTCCCAAGAAAGTCTCCACCTAAAGTCATAGAATGCGCCGACTGGGGCACTTCAAGTTTGTCATCTCGCCATCTCTCCCAGGAGTGCCCCTGACTGCTTTCAGTCCAGGATTTTTACAAGAGGAGAGCAACCAGATCCCATCTTACAGGACCGCCCCCACCCCACCCCGCCCTCCTCCTTCGGGCTGCGCCACTAGCAAATAGTGCAATGTTTCTTGGAGTTGTTGCAGTCCTCAGCTTGGAGAGTTCCGGGGATCTTCCCGGGTCGGGGAAGGCGCTGACCTAAAAAAAAGCCTTCGGGTTCCGAGTCAGAGGATGAGGAGCAGGTGGGACAGGAGGCGACCTCCTTGGGATCAAGGGACATCTCCATACAGCCCTGCTCCCGTCCTTTGGATGCCTCCGCCTTGTCCTCATCTTGAAACTCTTGCTCCGGGCTTGATCCAAGAAGACCCCTTTGGGTTTCCGGGCCGAAGCTGGCGGCATCAGTGAGAAGGGCTGTTCGGGAGACGGTCGCAGAGTTTAGCCGGGCGCTCTGTCGAGCCCCGCCTTCCCTATTCCAGGCAGTTCAGAAACACCCGCTACTCAGGTCCTGGAGGAGCGACCCACGAAAGCGGGTGGCGGTTGAGTCCCAGCCTTTCTCCTACCCCGCCCCCGGGCCATGCGCGCCGCAGCCAGTCCTCGGCGGGGCTCCCCCGCTCCTCCCCACCTCCGCCCACCAGAGGGCGGCCGCGTCCCCAGTACAGGAGCTAGTCCCGCGCCGCATCCCCAGCAGCCGCACCGGGTGGGTTCGGGAGGCCGTTGGAGCGCTCCGGCCAGGGACGCGCGGTGAGAGCTGCGGGCCCCGAGGCTCGGGTCTGGGAGGTGCGGCGGGGGTACGGGGGCGCTGCTGGAGGGACAGGAAGGCGTGGGACAGGGGCGAGGGTCTCAGCCCAAGAGAACCCCCTTCTCAGCCCAGCCCAAGCCGCTGCCCCCTTCCCCTTTTACCTGCACCATCTCCCTTACCAAGGGACGCCTTTCTTTCCAGTGTCGGGGCCGGGCTCGAGCCGGCATCCGAATAGCGACTCTCAAAACAGCTGGGGCAGCAGGGGCCGCCCCCCGGCAGGGCATAACGTCCCCCGCCCAAAGGCCCGGCGCAGTCCTGGCAGCAGAAGTGGTTCTCATGCCAGCGCTGTCCCTCAGCCTCGGTGCAGCGCGAGGAGAAGATCAGCTGGGAGAGGGAGAGAGGAACGTCTCATTCATTCATTCATTCATTCATTCATTCATTCATTCATTCATCCATCCATCCACCCATCCAATGCCCACGTCTGATACCCAGTTAACCCTTAAAGCACGTCTGCAGATGTTCCCGTTTGATGTGTTCACTCTTGGACTCGGGGAGGGCTGATTGGCTTAGCTAGGATCCCCCAGCTAGCAGGTGGCACCGCCGGAAGTGCGACTGAGTGGCCTGGACTCCCAAGCCAGGTTTCTACTGTTTCTTATGCCGACAGTCAGGGGATTTTCCCCCGGATTAGGCACAGCACTGGGCACCCAGCATGCTGAGATGAACGTCCAAAAATCCCTGTTCCAGAGAAATTCTTTCATTCCAAGAAAATCTGGAAGGATTCTGCTTGGGGTGAGGGCGGGCACAGGGGCAACGGCCCCACTTGTCCACATCCAGAGCTTGAGAGTCAGCACACAAGGAACACAATGGTGTCTGGGAGGTTCTTAGTTCTCCTCACCTGGCTACAGTACTAGGAGAGGGGGCGCCCGGTGGGGGTTCCCTTACATCCTAGGATGCCAGGCAGACCCCCCCACACACCTGCCCCATCTCTGAGGCCATACCTGGTCACAAGCAGGGCAGCGAGGTCGCAGCAGCTCTGCGTGATGACGGCCACAGTAAAGACGCCCATTGTGGTAGAAGTAGATGAGCTTCATCAGGGCCTGGCCACATGCCTGGCAGGCAAAGCAAGCCGGGTGCCAGCAGCACCGCTCTCCTGCTCGCGCTGCGAACACTCCGTACTCCCCTGGCCTCAGCTGCTCCCTACACTGCCAAGTTGGGGTGCTAGGCTGGTCAGAGGGGACACCACCCTCTCAGGTTCCTTCCTGGCTCTTTCCAACCCCAACCTAACTGTTCTCCCCACACCCCTGGTAAGCCCACCTCTACTTGGTTTACGTCTTTCCTAAAGTCTTTCAAGTTGTCAATCCCCAAGTCCCTTTTCTCCCACCAGAGTCCCAGAAACTATCCCCTTCTGCAGGGCAAAGAGTGGAGGTTGAGGGGGGAGGGGAAGCCCACAGTTTAATACCTTCTCACAGGTGTGTTCTTCCTGCTTGGGAGTTACCAGGCGGGCCACCCCTTGTCCCAGGGCCTCCCGCCTCCGTTGGGCACAGAAGAGCCGCAGCTCTGCTAGTTCCTCCTCCGCAAGGGCCAGACAGTAGCGCTCCTGCAGAAATAGGCCTCCACTGTGACTGAGAGCCCTACCACCCTCACCCCAGCAGTCGAGATTTAAGTTTGAATGGAGAGAAAAGGCTTAGCTTCTGGGCCAAAGGAGGGTTGTAGAACCACGGGGAGGTGCAGGAGATGACTGCACAGAAGAGCACCAAGGAGAGGGTAAGAGAGAAAAGAGCTGAAAGCCCATCTCCCTCTCACTTCTCCCCAGGATGGTCATTCCCAGTTGCTGACAGCCTTCGCCTACTCTCCAGGGCCTGGCTCCCAGTGAGCTCAGTATTACTTCCTGTTGTGTTTGCCCTGCTTCTTCCACATTCTCCTGTCTTGCCTCCCCAGTTGGATTGTAAGCCTTTAGTCTGGCACACCTCGGGCCTCAATAAATACTAACGACCATATTCTACATTTGTACATTCCATTATCAGCTTCAAAAGCCGTCCATGTCCATTTGTTCATTTGTTCCTCAACCAGGCCGTGTGGTGAGCAGAGCCAGTAGTGCACCCCTCATGTGCATGAGAAAGCTGGGGAGGGAGAATGGCTCTCCTCGGTCAGTAGTAGAGCTAGGCCTTAAGTTCATGTCCCCGGTCTCCTGGTTCAAGGTTCTTCCCACATAAGTAGAGAGGAGGCAAGAGAGAGAGAAACTGCAAGAGCGGTCTCCTGGTTCAAGGTTCTTCCCACATAAGTAGAGAGGAGGCAAGAGAGAGAGAAACTGCAAGAGCGGGACCCACATCACTATCCTGTGGAGGGAGCTGCTGCAGGAGGGCCCGAAGCCCAGGCCAGTTGGAGATGTGGTCGGTGTCCAGGCCAGGGAGCCCCAAGCTCATCATTTTCGTATCCTAAGGAGACACAGAGGGGAGGAGTGGAGCTTGGTTTCTCCTTCCCCCCTTTTGTCCTCCCCTCCTCATTGCCACCTCTCCTCTAATCTGGAACAACTTCCAAGCACCCCTGTCCACTGGGAGGATTCTTCTAGATCCACTGAGCCGCTCCTGCATTTGTAGACTGATTGACTCACAACCAGCTTCCCTTCTTATGCTTAAAGTCACCCCCTTCTGACTCCAGGGTTTCTGAAACTTGAGCTCTGGGGGCTCCTGAAATTGGAATAGAGGAAAAAGGAGGCCCACCATGGGCGGAGAGGGCGTGTTGCTTTCCAGTGAGCCTTCTTCCCCACCTCCCTGGCCTTAAGTCTGCCATTTCTGAGGGCCTGCCTGACAAAACAGACCCCCTAGGAGAGAGAATAAGTTTAAAGATGAACTCCCTGTCCTGAGGGGACTGCAGAGATGAGGACTCCTTCAAGGATAAATGGGCCACAAGGGGATGAGCACAAAGGCTAACTGACTTCCCAGGTGGTGGAAGTGGGCAGAGGGCCAAAGGATGGGCCACATGCTGGTCTCAGAGGGAAGGGCAGGACTCCTACCTCTTGAGCACTGGGAAGCTCAGAGCCCGCCTCTGGCAAGTGGCCAGGGTCATTGTCTGCGTCAGCTGATGTGCCTGGCTCAGGGGGGGCTGAGGCTCTCCTCTCCATGGGTCCAGCCAGAGTTCAGCACTGACATTGGTGGCAAAGTCTGCCTAGAAAACAATAACAACACCTCGCACTTAGTGGGTCTTCCAGCGTGCTAGGCAATGCCTAGTGCTTTACAGGCATTTGTCTCATTCAGTCCTCCCGACAAACATGTGAGGGAGGTGGTGTTCTTGTCCCCAGTTGACAGATGACCAAACTGAGGCTCCTTGAGCATGAATGGTGTGTCCAGTCCACACTGCTAGTAAGTGGCAGAGCCAGATCTTGAGGCCAGGTCTTCCAGGTCCAGGGTTTCTGAAGCTCGAACTCTGGGGTCTCCCAAGATTGAAATGGAGGAAAGGGGAAGCTCACCATGGAAGGAAAGGTTATATTGTCTTTCTGGTGAGGCTTCTTCCCCACCTCCCCAGCCTTAACTCTACCATTTGGCATGATGCACTCAGCACCCTAGTGAGCCTGCCTCCTCCCCACACATTCCACTTCACCCCACTTCCAGCTATAGATCTGGGTCAGGTTAAAGGATCATTTCATGAGAAAGCACTTCTCTGTCTCTTCAGCCCATATCAGCAAGCTTTTGCCTGATCTTCAGAAGTAAGTACAGCATGTGCCCCAAGATTTAGGACCTAATGTTTTTCTTTGCTCCCTGTGTCCCTCCTAGCTCCTCAACTAGTCTGTAAATACAAAGACAGAGGAAAATCTTGTGCTTCAATCTTCTAGCAGCAGTTTCATTTGATAACTCTAAGCACATACCAAGGTCCTCCTCTGGGCCCTGGTATAACCAGACTATGTTGGGAGGCAGTGGTGGTGGGGTGACTACCTAAGTAGAAAAGGGATGGGCCCTGCCCTCAAGGACTTCATTCATGGTCTATTGAATAAGACAGAGATAAAATCTGCAGACATAGGCCAGAGCTCTGGGCAGACATACACAACATCCTAAGAAGAAAAATAACCTGAGCAAACTTTCTTACATTTACTCTATGCCAGGGATTATTTTAGCATTTAACAATATAATCCATCCTCATAACAATCCTATGTCGTAGTTTTCATTATCCCATTTTACAGGTGAAACAAACAAGTTACTTAATTTGCCCAAGGTCATATTAGAAGGCTAAGGGAAGCTTATGGCAGTTCCCTTTGAAAGCTGGGATGGATTCTGGGGGCAGCTGGGTGCAGGAGGGCCATCACCAAGTCCCTGGCTGCTATAAGACCTGGCTTTGGGACTGGGAACTGAGTTTGGGTTATAACAGTTATGCTTCCCAGCCCGAGCCCCCCTTAATATCCCCTTCAGATGTCCTGTGCCACCTTTCCCTGCTTCCTGGCTCCACACCCATCTGCTTCCTTCCTGTTCTGTCCCTCCGATCAGGTTTCCTGTGGAAGGCAGCCAGGATAGGCTGCTCACATTCAGGCCAAGAGTAGCCACTTCCCCTAAAAGCACTGCCCCTGCTCCCAGGAGTAAAAGGTGCTGGGGGAGGGGGTAGGCACAACAAAAGGTTATATCTGGGGCCCTGGGAAATGACTTGCACCCTCTGTTCATCAGTTCTAGTTCGTTTGCAAGAAATTGTGCTACACAGAAAGAATGCTCAGAAATCACCTCTAAACCTTCACCCTTCCATCCACACATTGCCCCCACACTCCAACATGGCTCAACTACACCTCCACCTAGCATTGGACTCCACCTTATTAAAAAGCTGGACTCTTTCCAGAATTCCCCTCTCCTGAATTCCCTCTCCTGGTCCCGTCTAAGTGCAACCAAGCTCAGGAGTTCTACCTTCCCAAACCACCCCCAAGGGCAGAGCCTGAGCGACCCTATAGAGTGGGGAGGCAGAGGCAAAGGAAGGTTTCCCGGGACAGTGAGGTGGAGAAGGGGAGGACAAGTGTCCGGTCCTGACAGATCCTAAAGTTTTTGTTGGACTTCGCGGGGCCAACCTCAGATGCTGGACGTGGCGTGGCTCCCAAGTTCCCTGGAGTTCTCGATCTGGCTGTAGGAGTTTAGGGAAGCTGCGCGCCGTGGGGGATGCCTCACCCTCGCCGCGCGCCGGTGTCCAGGCGTTTCTGAACAAACCCTGCTGTCGGCCCCTCACTCCAGGAGGCTTCAGCTCCCCCCTCTGCCCGCCCACGGACCGCAGCCCTTCCTATCCCAC
>PVIJ01008947.1:0-70211 GCA_004024925.1 Scalopus aquaticus | reverse complement strand
GGCAATCCTACCAAAAGCAATTTACAGATTCAATGCTATTCCAATAAAAATCTCAATGACATTCTTCAAAGAAATAGATCGACTACTGATGAAATTCATATGGAACCACAAAAAACCTCGCATAGCTAAAGCCCTCCTAACTAAAAAGAAAGAAAACGGAGGAATTTCACTCCCTGATTTCAAACTATATTACAAAGCCGTAATAATTAAAACAGCATGGTACTGGAACAAAAACAGAAAGACCAATGGAACCGAATAGAATACCCCGAATTAAAGCCACATATCTATGAACAACTAATCTTTGACAAAGGAGCAAAAAAAATGCAGTGGAACAAGGACAGTCTATTCAATAAATGGTGCTGGGAAAACTGGACAGCCACATGCAAAAAAGTGAAGCTAGACTACTACCTCACACACTGCAGTTAATAATTTTTTAATTGATATAATACTGGCTTATAGCATAATATAGTTTTCAAGGTATACAGCATTACAGATCAACATTGGTATACACTGCATTATGTTATAATTGACCATTGTATGATTTCATTTTTTCTGAATCTGTTCTAAGGCTTTGGTTATGCCAGTTAAAAGATTTTAAAGAATTAATTTAGATACAGTAAAATTCACTTTTTTACTGTACAGTTCTGCAAGTATGGACAAATGGATGGTCATTTATCTACCACCACAGCCGCTGCATAGAAGAGTTGCAACACACCAAAAACTAGTCAGCTCTTCGTAGGTCCAGCTGCTAACAACTGATCTGATTTCTGTCCCTATACGTTCCCCAAAATGTCTTATAGGTGAAATAATCAGGTAATCACCTTTTATTCTGGCTTCTTTCACTTGGCATATTGAATTTGAGGTTCATTTATTGTAGCGTGTTTATCAGTAATTCCTCAGTTTTTATTGCTGAGTCATTTCTGCTCCATTGTGTGAGTGTGTTGTTTATCCATTCCCCAGTTGAAGAACTCTCATAGGCAGAATAATGACCCTCCAGAGATGTGTACACTCTAGTCACCAATATATGAGGATGTGTTACTTTATATGACAGAAGGGACTTGACAGATGTGATTAAGGTTAAGGACTTTGAATTGGAGAGATTTTCCCAGATTATTTAAGTTGCTCCTGTCTAATCATGTAAGTTCTTAAAAGTCAAAGAGGTTAGAGGAGTAGGTTAGAGAAGGCCTGATTTAGAAATTAGGAATGAGGGCCTCCCTGGTGGCGAAGGGATTAAGTGTCAGCATTATGACACTATCACCAATACAGCCTGATTTCAATGCAGCCTTAGTTCTATCCCAGGAGCTAACTCACATGGTGCAGCAGACCACTCCTGTCTTGCCCGCTGCTTCCCTTAGCAGCGTGTTTCAGTAGATCTGCCTATTCTGCTCCCCACTCTGTCTCTGGTGATTCCTCTCACCCCCCCCACCCCCACACCTCTAGCCTACATGCCCCTTCTATGCACAAATAAATAAATCTTTAAAAAAAATAGAAATTAGGAATGATCATCAGCTTACAGCCGGGAAGAAAACAGGGACTTTGGCTCTGAACCTCAAGGAACTGAATTCTGTCAACAACCCAGATGAGAAGGAAATTACTTCTCTAGAACCTTTAGAAAGAAAGGCAACCTGTATTCACTTTGATTTTAGTCCATTGAGACCCATGTCAGACTTCTGGCCTACAGAACTGTAATATACATTTATGCTTTTGTTTTAAACTGCTATGTTTGTAGTAATTTGTTATGACAGCAATAGAAACAAATAAAGGAACCTTTGAAATATTTCCAGTTCTTGATAATTTCAGATAAAGTCTCTATAGACATTAGCGTACAAGTTCATGAACAAACAGTTCTAGCTGGTTGTTTTTGTCTCTTTATTCTTCTGTTGAGATGTTCTTACAGTTTTTTATTTGGGCAAGAAAATGACTTTTTTTACTCTCTAGAAATATGTTTTAATAATTTGTTGTTTTGCATTAACTTCCACAGATCTTTCCACCACATATTAAGAGTGGAACTATGTTCCGGGGGGTGGGGGGGAGGAGTAAAAGTTGAGCTGTTGTTGGCTGAAAAACCTAAATACCAGGAATAGGGCTTTCTTTAAATCCAAGGCCAAGATTGTAAGGCTGCTTGAAAGAGCATTGCAGATGGGAGAAGGGAACTAGAAAAATAAAAAGAGAGTATGAAAATCTAGGTGTTAGCTGTGTGTTCCCTTCTTCCCTCAACTTCTTTTCCCCTTCTCTCTCTTTCTCTTGCGCACACACGCTTTGAAAACTGTAGAAAATTCATTATAGTTTTAAAGTGTTTGATAGGAATACTTAAATGTTATTTAAATTAAATTTGAAAAAGGGCTTATATACATGTTGTGTTGTTACATTTTCATTTCCTGTTTTGTCTATTTTGCTTTTTGTAATCTTCCGTGAAGATCTTTAAATTGTATTAGAGAACTCAAAATGTATATGACAATTTTAGTTGCAAAATATATACCTTGGGAAAATTAGCTAGCTTTAAAAGTTCAAAATTATTTTGTGGCATTTTTTTCAACCTCAGATAACACTGGTCAACATTGAGATCGTTACTGACTTAAAAAGACCCTAATCTGTAGTATCTTGGTGTGCTGAACATGAATATAACCCTGAACATTTTTTATTAAATATTTGAAGATATTTCATATAATGCATTTTGTATGTTTCACCGTGTAAATTTATCCAGTAGGACTGCAACAACATCCTAAATCAGCCTAGAATGATGTAATATTGCATCGCATTGCATAATACTATAATGCACACATCATCCAGAATTGATTGCATCATTTTCTGATGCAATGCAATACTACTGCCAGGCAGCTACTGAAGTAAGCTGACGTCAGCAGTGCACTATAGAAAGCCCTGTCGGAAAGGTTGAGCATTGAAAATATTTCAGACTTTGTGCGAGACAGTTTAAGCTGCTGTTCTATAGAACTGTTATTATTTTATCCATTTAGGCACAATACAGAACAGTAATGCCTCGAAAGTGAGTTAATAGCATGGACAGTTTCTGCTCTATTTGTGGGGAAGTGACATTTGCCAACCAGGAGAAAAGTATCACTTCTCAAGTGAAGAAGGCTTATCATCTTTACTTCAGATCCAAGGTTGGTGACCAAGACAAGCCTTGGGCCCCACATCTATGCTGTGCTACATGGACAACACAGCTTTCACAGTGGTTCAGTGGCAAAAGACCATCAATGCTATTTGCAGTCCCCATGGTGTGGAGAGAGCCAAGCAACCACATAAAAGACTGTGACTTCTGCTTGGTTCCTCCTCTTTCCAGTGGAATAACAAAGTAAAAGAAGTCGAGAATAGACTACCCAAACATTCCGTCTGCATTGAGACCAGTTCCACATGGTGAGGGACTTCTTGTTCCAGAACTTCCAGCAGAATATTCTCTTAATTCATCTGATGAGGACAAGGGTGAGCCCACCTGTTCTTCTCCTGTTCCATCAGCATGCAGTGATCCAGATTTTCACTGTGGTGCATCATCAACCCCACACAGACAAGCAGGAAGAACTAAATGACTTGGCTCGTGATTTGGACTTATCCAAGAACAAGGCAGACAAACTATGTTTAATGAAGAATTTCGTGTGTTTCTTATGTGAGTGGGATAGCTGAGCAAATGAATTGCACTACTTGCACAAGGAATGGACTCGCAGACAAAATGTAGCAGTTGGAGAGAAGAATATCCAGCACCCAGCTCTGGTCGAGGCTCACAAAATCCTGCTACCACCCCTTCACATCAAACTAGTTTGATGAAGAATTTCGTGAAAACCATGGACCAGACCTCACCAGCTCTCCGATACCTGCGTGAAAAGTTTCCTCGACTCAGTGAAGCAAAGATTAAAGAGGAAGTTTTTGTGGGTCCTCAGATTTGAGAGCTCTTCAAAGATGACCGGTTCAACAACTTGCTGCAGGGTGATGCGAAACAAGCATGGAATGCTTTTTGCCTAGTGTCTACAGACTTTCTTGGGAATGTTAGGGCAGAAAACTACAAGGAACTAGTAGAAGACATGCTGATGCAGTATCAGAAACTTGGCTGCAATATGTCACTGAAGATCCACTTCCTTCATTCCCATCTGGATTTCTTCCCTGAAAACTGTGGTATGGTTAGTGATGAACATGATGAACGTTTTCATCAAGGTATCGCATCAGTGGAACAAAGATACCAGGGAAAATGGTCCACTACAATGCTGGCTGACTACTGCTGGACACCCCCAGAGATGCTCCGGAACGGCTGTGCAAGAGACAAGCAAAGAAATCTAAGAAGTAGTCTATGGCTTGATTTTTTACAGGTATTAACTGTAGGCCTATTACTATTGGCACGCATTTCGTGATGTAAACATCTATTTATTGCAGATTACAAAAAAAACTAGAGCCAAAATTAGAATTTGACTGTCATATTCGTGTTGAGCACATACAAATTGATAGGAAATGACTAATTTTATTTCAGTAACATGACTTTTGTAAAATTTTGTTGACCAGTGTAATGCTGATACAAGAGCAGCTTGCATTTCACTTTTTAGCCACAAGGTGGTGTACTATCTCTACTGCTGAAATTCTGTTTGGCCACTTTTCTTCAACAGTCTGCTCAAACCCAGTGTGAGATGAAATAGAGTGTTTCGAAAGTTCACTTTGGATGCTAAAAGAAATTTTTTTATGACAGTCAGTAGTCTTTATAGAAGGATCCATTTTATTTAAGGGGATTCAAGGGTCTCTCACAGAGAAAATAAAGCAATGCATAAGATTAATGCATTTTACTGCATTATTATTTAAAAGTTCTTTATTTGGAAATAATTTCAGGCTTATTAAAATTCTACAAGAATAAAAATAGCACAGTAAACATCCTTATGCTCTATCAATACACTTACCTATTATTAACGTTTTGTCCCATTTGTATCTCTTTTCCTGAAAAATTTGAGCCTAAGCTAATGCCCTTTATCCCTGAATACTGCATGTGCTTGTCCTAAGGCCAGCAGTTTTTTATTTCCTATAACCACAATACAGTGTCAACTTCAGTAAATTAATATTGATAAAATATTTTTACCCATCCTACCCTCAGTATTTCAATTTGTTATTTTGACTCAGCAATGTCCTTTGTAACGGTTCCCCGCCTCCAGTTCAGTCCCAAGTCAATTACAACTTTTTAATGTTATGGCTCTTTAGTTTGGTATATCCTTTGTCTTTTGTAACAGTGACGTTTAACTCCTCTCCCCTTTTGTTATAGAACATTATTCATTTCCATTTTGGGTTTGCCTGATGATTCCTCATGATAAAGATGGTACATTTTCAGCTATAATATTGCATATAATACTATTATAGTATTATTATAGCATATAATACTGTAATACATAGGCCCATGATCTTTCCAGTGATGATGTTGCATTGCTTTTGTTCAAGTCATTTTTTGTAAATTTTGATGTGTCTTTAAAAGAATAAAGCACCATTCAAGGATGTTTAAGAACAAGCAGACATTTTCTCTAAAGGAGATGCTTAGAGATAAATTAGTACTCTTAGTAGATAAAGTCAAATTTTACTGAACGGCTTATAGCATTATTTTAGCTTTATTTCTTACAATGCTCTTAATAGTATATTGACATTTAATCCTTCTTGGAATCTGCTAGTGATTCTAGTGAAATAATGAAATCTCATAGGTGACATTAGACAGAAAGATGTACAAAAAACAGGTGTCTCCATAATATGCCTCTCCGATGTCATAATACCAACCCAGATAATTCTATAGGTTCTATTTGGGTTTGTGTTTACATTAGTTTTAATGCAAAATGGTCATCTAAGTGCCAGACATGTTGACTGGAAAGAATATCATCGTAAACTTCCCAAAGAAATGATCACAAGTTTTTATCCTTTGACTATTTGAGTGATTTGTTATGAAATGCAGAGAAATAGTTTTGTGAGTAAGAAAATTTCCTGAATATCTCTAGTGTGTTATTCTGGCTGTATTCTGGGTGAAGGTCACTGATACCTGTTTTAAAGAAAACAGTCATTTTGAGTATTTGCAAGTAATTTCTTGACTTTTGCTGAAAAGTACTGTAACCATCAATAGTAAGATGGTATAATGCCCTCTAAGGAAGAACATTAGTTTTATTTGCAACTCTGCTGTAGAGCATGGTGAATCAGAACTTTTTATAGTGTGATCTTACACTTAATGCATTTTCTTAGATTTCATGTGTATGTTACATATAAACTATGTATTTCCCACATAGATAATGTAGGCATCAAAGCACTTGAGGTCTGAAATTAGATGAATATAACAAACTTTGAATGCCAAAGTTCCCATTAAATTTGATAATTGAACTGGAAGAATTATTGGAGTCTCTGTGAGTTTCAGTTTCTCTCATCAGCTGTCCTGTAAAGGATTGGAAGGGAGAGAAAAATTACCTCCACATTCCTTTCATGTTTACCCCTGAGTTTTACAAAGAAGTGTACAGCTTTCTTCTGCTATCTAACAGTAGATCCTTCCTATTAGTTGTGACTTGGGAGGTTGCTTTTTCAGGTCTGGGAATGTTTAGAAATATTTCCACGTAGATTAGTGGTAGTAGTGTTTTCAGACCCCCCCAAAAATCACCTGCTAAATAATACCAAATATGAACATTCTACTTTCACATAGTGGGAGGCGCGATAGAGGGGGAGGCCTATACAGCTTAAACTGGTAGATGTTTAATAGCTGCTGCTTCTGATGCTTGTATACATGTGTCTTAATTTCTAGAATGCACTAAGTGCACTTACCCAAAGCAATAAACATCATTTGATTGAATATGGTTTTTATAATTGTCTTATTTATTTTCATTCTTTAGACAAGGCACCTGTATAGATTCTACTTCATCTCTGAAAGAGAACAAGCAGCCTGAAGGTTTGGAATTAAAACAAGGTATGAGTCAATTTATTTTTACATCAGATTTACCTGAGTTAGCAATTTACCCATTATAAATTTTCAGTGTTCCATCTTTCATTTTACAGATAGGGCAACAGAATAACTTACTTGGCTTAAATTCAGAAGAGTGCAGAATACATCCTTTATTTCATGTCTCCATTAGCCACAGCAGTGGTTCTACACGAGTGATGTGCAGATACAGATGCCACCAGAAAGTGGTCATCTTGTATGGTTTTATCAGTAACCTGTATCCTCAGCTGCAAAATACTGAAACTAGGTTAACGGCATAGCTTTAGGATCTATGTAGAAAAATATGTTTTACGGGGTAACTTTCTTCTCTCTTTTTGCAGAGATAGTTTGTCCTTATTTAATTTCTTTATTGTTTGCTATAAATCAATAGTTATTGACATTACCAGCTAGCAGAAGTAAAGTAGTACTTTGTAATTTATTCAAGCTAAGTAGATCAATAGGGCTAATCTTTCACTTATCTTTTTGTTTGTTTCTTTTTATCTTGGTAGGGAAATTGATAGTAAAATAAATTTTTATTAGTTACTCAAAGACCATCTCACATTATTTTCTTTGTCATGATAATATTACTTTGCAGCAATGAGAGTCTGTTGTGATACTTATTATCACAACAGCTAATACTCAGTGACTTAGAATAGTTTCTCTAAAACTTGAGACAAAGGAACTTACTTGTTAGAGATAAGCAGGCCATCTGGTTATTTACCAAGAATTTAAAGAGAAAAAACTGGTTGGTGTTACTAATTTGTAATTAGGAAAATGAAAACAAGTTGAATAATTTATGATTCAATTTATATGTAAAAAGAACAAAATCTAGATTTTTCTGTAATTCTAACTTAAGATTACTGAGTTGATATATTTCTGATGGTTTTAAGGATTCCAGTGCTCTTCAGAAGTGCTATTATGAAGCCTTTCAAATTGTCAGGCAAAAATCTGTCTTCATATTCTGACTACTTCTGAGCATACTCACCCTACCCATAAACTCAGATTCATAGTTTGATCTACATTTATTTGTCATATGTAAATACATGCTAAGCACATACTTTTTCCATATAATTTAATTATAGTCATGTAACTGTTGCACCCCATGTATAATTGGACAGCGTTGCTTTTATTTCTGTTTTTCTACTCTTTGCAATTGGAGAAGGGGTTGCTGTTAGATCATCTGTAGAGAGAAGAATGTCATGTAAACAAAAAATGCTAGAATGTGCTCGTTGACTCCAGGTCCTAGGGGAAAAAAAGGAATGCAGACCTCATTGTACAATACAAATCAGCAGCACTGCTCTCTGAGGGAAGATGTTTGTCTGTGTTTGGACACCTGAGCTCCTTAGCATTCCCTTCCCAGTGTTAATGTTACAGGGCAGCCCCGAGATAAAATGGGGTGCCTGACTGTGGGCCCTCACTTGTGTGCTTAAAAGGGACTTACAATAAGACTCATTTGCAGGCACACACAATAAAATTAATAAAGGGTTTATTTACAAAAGGAGGGGAAATAAAAAAAAAAAAACTCAAGGAAAAAAAAGAAAGAATAAATTGGTGAATGCGTCCTACCAGTTCTGCTGAGCTAGAATCCCAGTGGTGCACCAAAACCCAGCAAACAGCCAAGAGACCCCCAAAGCCCGCATGTCTGGTTAAATACCAAACATGGCTGCTTAACTCCACCCTCAGTTCCCAGCATCCTTCGTTCGATGATGGCGTTATGGGATTTGTATTCTTAGGTGTCTTGGATCTCTCTGGTCTGAAATCGGGGTGGGGTCTGTAAAACCCATCTGTGGAGTTTGTTCAGGCCGTCCTGTTGGGGGAGCCCAACATTAACAGCCTATTTTGTTGTGATTCTTTTATGGTAACTAGTCATTTAAAAGCTGGATGCGAAGAGGCAGAGGAAAAAAACATCGTAGTAGCCAGATGTCACAGATCTCAGGTCGTTTATGCTTAGGAGCCTATAGAATACTCTCAGGTTCTCGCTTAGGCATCAGAAACTTCAAGAACACACTGTCACCAATAAGTGACAGCAGATGGAGGTGGAAAACACATAAGATCAAAGCACAGCAAGACCAGTGTGCAGTTCATAGTGTGACCAGATCTGTAGGAAATGACTAAATTAAGCTTCCAGTCAGTTTTTAAAGAAGCAGAGATATAGCTAAAGTCTGAAGATATTTTAGAAAAATGTCTATAAAAATGGTTAAAATATTCTGTTTTATAATAGAAACTTCATTTATTTAAAAGAATCAATTACATAGAACATCTTCCTGATAAATATTGGTATAGCTAAAATACTAGTATAGCTAAAACAATCATATAGTAAGTAACTTGCTGGGAGTAATCCAGAAAACTGAGGCACATCAGGAAATAGAAATCCTGGTAAGTGCAATAAAGATTATTGCCTTCTTTATAAATGAGCTAATACTGTCTGTTTTGAATATACACAACACTCTTTGACCATTTAAGAAAATTCATGGAAACATTTAGTACTAAATTAACCCTTTGTTCAGACATAAAAGACAGCATTTGAGTTTTTTCTACTCAGAGTAAAATACATAAACTGTTAATGGTTTATGATACTGACAAGTTATTTTAATTACGTTTTCAGTTTTTTAACATCTAAAATACTCAAATACTGACAAGCATTGACTAAGAATATTTAAAATTGAAATTGGTATTTCTTTGCCTAGTACTGGTTTGGTTCATCTTGTTGATAAGAAATGTCATTTACTAAGCTTCCTTGATGAAGATGAGTATCACTGTATACTTACTTCTTCCATACTTTAACAGAGGACTAGTACCTGAATCTTGACCGTCACTGTGGAAACATTATTTAAATGTAAATATAATCCACTGGTTGATTGAATGGTGGTGTTCTAAAATAGAAATTTTTCTGTTAGTATTTGTTTCCTAAGTTACTCTTGCAGTAGGGCAGTTATATAAGAAACAGTATAGTTTTCGCTTCTATCTTTAGCACAGCTGTGTTTCTGTGTACAGGCTTGTGTGCTTGTGCAAACCCGACATCTTATGTTAATTTCATGGAGAAGTTCAGGGTTTGTATTATTAAAAAGGTTTAGCTCAGCTTTTAAACTAATAATGGTTCATATAAATTTTCTAAATTGGTCATTTGTGCTATAGTTTAAAAAAATGAAAACTGCCATTTGTCAGAGGTATTTGTTTTGTAGAAAATATTTTTAAAATATCAAACAAATTTCTGCTAAAGTCCTTGTTAATCTTAATGAATTATCTTCCTGTATATTTGTTAATAAGTAAGTGAATCTGCTTAAGACATCAGCTATATTAAAAATAATGGTATATATTTAAATTGTTGCTTTAAAGTTTACAACTGATATATGTAATTTTGCAAATTATTCTCCTTTATGGCTTAAAGAATTAGACTCTAATGCTTCCATGGTTCTTAGAAGTTGTTCATTAGAAATGTTTAATATCCATGAAAAATACCTAGTTCGATTTGAATATTTTGGTTGAAGAAAAGAGGTTTAGAGTAATCACTCAAAATATTTGAAGAGCTATCAAGTGGAAGGTTGATTAAGCTTGTTATGTATTGTCTCCAAGAAATTGGACCAGTAGATACAGTTACTATTGGACTAATTTTATTCAAATTAATTTCCAATAATAAGTACCTGAACATGTATGCCTTTTGATCTTGCTCCTCTTTGCAAAGTGTGAAATACAGTTTACATAAGCCACCACTTGGTGGCATTGTTGTAGAGCTAATTCAAGCAATGTTTAGATAGTTGGCTTTAATCTTGGAGTTCTTTTTGGCTGTCACATTTTGTAAATGGTGCCTAGAGCAGTGTCTGTTTGGTAAAAGAGCTTAATAACTGTTTTCCTGTATTGTTTAATATAAACAAAATGGAATATGCAATTTTTTTCTATTTCTACTTTTTTGATTGAGTTAGAAGAAAACATGCTTTAAGCTGTGTGATTGTACTTTGAAATGCATTCATTTGGATATGGTCATAAAAATAAATAATGTAATCATGTGGTATAGAAAAAGATCAAAATCAATATTTTTAGTATCTCTTACTCTGAATCTTTTACATTAGCTTTCTCATGTGAAAATTATACTTCCTTTTTCTTAAAAACATGCAAACATACAAAAATATGGAGAGTTGTGCTGTGGCTAAGCTACTTAAAAGCAATAATAGAGTTGTCTCATGCCAGTCATATTTTGACCTTCTAGTTCACCCGTTAGTGAATGATAGATAGGGATTATCTTGCTAACGAGAGCATCTAGAAGTTGAAAGTTAGACATTAATAGAGGAAAATGTTTTACTAGCTAAAACTGTGTGATGAAAGTTGAGAATAGATGTTTCCTATGGCTGCTTTCTGCCTTTGAGATCAGTGGTCACTGAAGTGATCATACACACGTCCAGAGAATGCAAGAAGAAAACATCTGAACTTCTAAAGTAAATAAATATACATAAACATTTATTTTTAAGTCTGTCTCTTAAAATATATGATTACGTATTTCTTATTATAATAGTATATGAGTTAATAAAAAGTAGGTATTGGGGCAGGTACTTGAAGTTTTCACTGATAGGTTTATGTTGGTAATGAAATTGAGAGATCACTCTTTTAGACTGTTGTAAAGAATTGATGATAGCCATAGCTTATTCATATATTCTAAAAAAATTGAATGTGATATAAGAGGTCTAGTAAAAGTATTACTATGAAACTATGAGTCCATTCAAATCCTTAATAAGGTGAGGGATGAATGGGAAAAAAACAAGTTTTTTTCTTTTAATTTATTTTGCATACAACTGGGGTATAGGCCAGAGGTGCAGGGAGGTGAGATGTTTCACCAGAGACAGTGGGGAACAGAAAGGCAGAGCTACTGAAATACACTGCTGAGGGGAGCAATGGACAAACTAGGAAAGGTCTGCTGTGCATATATGGGAAAGCTCCCTGGTCCAGGGTGGAACTCAGGCCAAAGCAGTGATAGAGAGCTCTGAGACTTAACCCCAAGGCCACCAGGGAGGCCCTCTAGTTTTTTTTCTTGTTGTCATTTTTGTTTTTCTAAGGATAGTACTGCACAAAGAAGCAAAGGTGGCTGAGTAGAGCAACTAGAATAACAGAGTGAAGAAATGAATTTGCAGTTAAAAAGGAGTGAGTTAGGTCTTGCTGAAAAGAACTTTACAGAGATAACCGAAGTGATAAATGCAAATAATGAAAAAATAAGGAGAGTATAAAAAAAAGTCATCAAAGATTTTTATTGCTTTGTAAAAGAAGAGAGAAAGATGATCGGTTAATTAAGCAGAATTTGTAGCCCAAGAGTTTTACATGTCTATCATGTACTGTCTTAGAAATCTTTGATTTGGTGGATGAATTCTGTGCTATCTCTTTCTTTGAAGAGCTGAATTGCATTCATAGTGTGAGGAAGTTGTGTGGGATTTGAGGGGTGGGGAGAAAGTGTTACAAGGCTGTTTTGAGTTGTGACCAGAGAAGTACATGTACCTCTGATTTATTTTAAAATTTGAGTCTAAATCCTTTCTTCCTAGCCCTTGATTATTTCCTTGACTTGTTCTGAGAAATGTTTTCAGAGAATGCAGCTTCCTAACATGAGTTAACTTTTTTTTTTTTGAGTTAACGTCTTTAAAGGGTTCTAAAAATCTTGTTTCTGGGGAAACAATGTCTAGTTCAGCAGCTGGAGAAGTAAAAAGAGATGATGGTTATGACCATTAGTGCTTGCAACTTAAGAATTTGCATTTCTTTAAACCTCACAAGTTGTTACTAGCAGTGACAACAAATAGCCTCCTCCCCCCTTTCTAATTTTCTCATTTTGTGAAATGGTGAAAGTTATATTTTGTGTGGCATGTTAGCTCATAGTGTGTCTGTGTCTTTTGAAGGCCCTTCTGTTGCATTTAAGTGTGAGACTTTCCTGGATTTTTGTTGTTGTTGTCGTTTTTATTTATATATTTTACATTGTGTATTCCCCTTGGGTAATCCACCACCAATTCACCCATGACCCATCACCACAGTCCCTTGTGTTCTTTTCTGCCCCATTTTGAGCCCTTATCCTAAAGGCAAGATATATGGATGCCATAATGGCCTTGTATGTATTTCATCAACAATGAAATTATGAAGAATTTCAGTATTTTGACATGTTTCTTTATACCCATTTTAAGCATTCTATCTTGCAATGTACTTCTTAGGACCCTGGGCATACTGTAGGGCAGCTACTTTGGGGGTAAATCTTCAAACAATAGCTGGAGCCCTTTTGTGTTCATTGTGTTTTTCAGTCATTAGGAAAAGTACCCTCATATATACAAGTGCTCCTACCAAGGAAATAAGAAAATCCTAGGTTTGAAATCAGGTTTTGTTGCTAGTTCTGAACTCTGCATAGTCTGTGATTTAAGTAGCAGTTGTGGTTGCCCTATCACATAGTTTATACATGTTGAGCTAACAGATAAAGTTTTTTTTTTTTAATTAATACTCTAGTTTTTTAAAACAACTTTAGATTTATTTAAAAAAGGTGCAGAGTGTCTGTATACCCACTTAACCACCTCTTCTCCTGCTCTCCTGTTATCATCATCTTGGGTTATTGTGGCAAATTTGTTTCAATTGATAGACCAATATTGGTACATTATTATTATTATTATTATTATTATTATTATTATTATTATTAGTTAAATTTGTATTTTACATTAAGGTTTGTTCTTTATGTTGTGTTTCCCATGTTGTTATACATGTATCCTCTATCACAGGGTCGCTGCATCAACTTACCCCGCCCTTTCCCAGACTCCTGGCAACCACTGACCTTTTTGCTATCTCTCCAGTTTTGTCTGTTCTGGAATGTCATACAGCTGGAATCATACAGTGTAGTATTTTCATATTGGCTTTTTTTCTTCTGTCTTTTTATGACTACATAGCTCATTTCATGATCTCACATGGCTGTGAATGATCTTAACGTGGGTGTCCTGTGGTATGCTTATTCATTCACCCACTGAAGGACATGTTGGTTGCTTGCAAGTAATGGCAGTCATGAACCATTAGTATGTAAGTTTTTGTGTGGACATAAGTTTTCAATTCTGGGTAAACACCAAGTTTAATTTAATAGGAAACTACCAATGTGTCTTTCAAAATGCTGTACTATTTTACATTTCCATCAGCAGTGGATGAGAGAGTTCCTGTTGTTTCGCATTTGTTGCTGTCAGTGTTGTAGATTTTGGCCATTCTAAGAATGTGCCCTGGCATCTCATTGTTTTCCTTTGCAACACTTTTCATATACTTCTTTGCTATCTACATCTCTTCTCTGGTAACTTGAGTCTTCAGATCTTTTATCCATCTTTTTTAAATCAGTTAGCTGTTTTCTAATGGACACTAGTCCTTTATCAGATCTGGTTCCCAATTATTTCCTCCCAGTCTTTGGCAATATTTATTCATATTTTATACATACTTTTTAGTTTTGTATGTCTTCTACATACTATATTTATCCTGTGTGTTTAAAGGACCTGCAAGTAGTTACATTTAACCTGAACCAGCATTCTCATCTGTGATACTTCTGTGGGTGCTATGATTCTGTTAAGATCTGGGATGCAGCATAGAATGTTTAAATGCATAGTTTTTCAAAACTTGGGTTTGAATTTTGCCTCTGCCACTTTAGTGTGAACTAGAACATATTTTTTAATCTCTGTTCCTCTGTTTCCTCATATATTAAATAGGAATAATAAAATGAATGTCTCTGCTATTTTGTTGATATAAAGCTTAAATGAGTAAAGTGCTTAAGAGAACTGCTTACTACATAATACGTGCTCAGTAAACATCAATGTTTGTTTTAATTATTTCTGCCATCATTTTGTTACTACTGTTTTCTATTTTATTATCTTAATCATCCTTGCTGTCTCTAATAGTTAAAAATGCTTCTAAATTGAACCATAGTCTCCCTTTATGTAACTTTACCCATTTATCTTTTTATGGTCTTTGAATTATAGAAAATAAATTTAGTACCTCTTCCAGATAATGTCTCTTCAGATTTTGAAACTGATCTCTCCTTTCACCTAATTGATTTGTTGTAGCCATGTGATAGAAATATAAATAAAATGTGGCCTATCTTGAAAGAATTTGTCTAAAAAGGAATTTAATTTTTCCTATCCACCTGTATCTGAACTTAAACTCCTCTTCCCTTCGTGAAGATAGGTGAACTCTTTGTGTTGCTGAGACTAGCCTCTCTTTTGTGATCAGAACCCCTTTTGGTACCTGCAGTCGTTTCCTCTTCTTTCCTCATCGTTTCTTCTTCTTTCCTCATCAGTGCCCCCCTCTCTCGTGATCTTTACCAGCAACTATTCTACTGGTCATTGCTGAGTTCTCATTTTAATCTTCTGGCCATGTTTGACACCCTTGAGTCTTTCAACTCAGCCTATTTTGTATCATGCTCCCTTGTACCCAACTTCTAACGGGTGAGAGGCCTAGAACATTTTCAGTTTTTTCTCCTTTCCACATTCTTGTTTTAAGACTGGCAAATACAAATTTATTTCTCTAATTCAAAGTTCTTCCCAATACTTATATGTCCAACTTACTAAGTATTGAATGAGAATCTTAACACTAATAGGCTCCAGAATAAATTCTAGATTATCCCACTTCTCTTCCCCACCCCTCCCAACACCTGGTGAAAGCAGCAAACAAAAATCAACAAGCAGAGACTTCAGAAACCTTGCTTTTCCTGCAGGATTCTCCATCTCCTTAAGTAGCAACTACATTATTCTGTATATTAAGGCCAAGAACTTTGGGCTCATTCTTGAGTCCTTTCTGCTTGCAGAATGTTCAGAATCCAACCACATCACAACCTTTTCTTAGCCATATTGTTTTGGTGTTGATTCTTACCTCATCCTGATACCTCTATTTTTTTATTTTTCAACTTTACCATATTTTTTGTCTAGTGAAAGTAACTACAATCTATTAATATTAAAAATGGAACAGCATCCAATTTTTTTATTAAAAAAGCACAATGTAAAAGACAACTGTATTCAAGTTAATGTATAATTATGACACTGACAGACTAAATCAAGTACTTAAAATGTTAGAACATGAAAATTGAGAGTGCCTTTACCTCGTCCTTTCTAAATCGATAAGATACAGTCATAAAAATTTTAAAATGAAAGCTGTTTTCTTACTCTAACTTGTCATTATTTCAATTAATTGAAAATGTTTTGGTTTCAATTAGTAATTTCTGTAAAGTAGCACTCCTTAAATAAGTTCCTAAAAATAACAACATTGGAATCTTGTACATTACATTTATCACTTAGAAAAGTTACACGAAAACTGTCATGATAAAAAAGGTTACAGAATTTCTCTGCTGATTCTAGTCCTAAATTCTTTTTTTTAAGAATTTTAATAGAAAGGGAATTTTTAGTCAGGTCATCTATACTGCAGTTTATCATATTTAACAGCAACAAAAAAAAAACCCAGAAGTGAAGTTATTTATGTCATTCATTCGGTGTTATAAATTGTCCCACTATATATCTCTAGTAGTAGTTAAAAATTCTGTCCTAAACATTCACCTTTTTTAAACTAAATAGTGCTGACACATTTCACCTCCATTTCACTTGTGGCATTCAATTTGGCTGTCACTCAACACCAAATTTAATAATTTATCAAAAATTTGTTTCAAGAACAAAATTCCCACAAATGGCTCTGAAATACCAAAGTACAGTCTTTGATTGTAGAACACAATGGAAAATAATATATAAGAAACTTTAATTCTGAACTTGAAAACTGTAAGTAATACCTGGGTATTGGAAAAATAGACTGAAGGTAAATAAATTTTATTGCCTTATTTCTGCATAACATTAAGATTTGTATTTTAAATGATATGTTACTTATTTTACTGTCATTTCAAAAAAGTGGTCCCCAAGGAACTTTCGGTAAATATACTTGGTTCTTGTATGTCTTACTTTAGTTTAAATGTTCTAGAATTATTTATGAGGCAAACATAAAGTTTGTAAGAAGAAAGATTAAAAAATATAATCAAACTTTATCAAATTATTCCAAGTTTTCAATATCTGTAAATGTATTCTTGTACCACCTATATTCCTGATTTTGTAATATAAGCACAGCAAATATACAAATGTTTCAATTGAATGGGAAATTAATATTCGGTGTAATGAAATTTAACTGCATTTAAAGTCATAATTGAACAAAGCAAAAAACAAATCAAATAGTATTAATTTAAATGGAAAATGAGCATTTTATTTTCATTCTCAATAGTCTTGGTACTAAAAACTCTAGGTAAAAGAAATGTGTCCAGTATGGCACATTTCCAGTATTTAGAGAATAGCCGAAAGTGTGATTTCAAAATATAGTAGGTAGAATCAGAGACTATGAAAAAATTGAAAATCATTACTGCTAGAATTATCAAGTACAAACTAAAGATTTGAGTCTTGATTGGAGCAAAAGAAAGTAAATTTTTCATATATTTTGATTCATCAAAGATGAAAGTTAGTCATATTGCAAATGTATACAACATTATATGATCCTCAGAAGAAATTTAAGTAATCGATAAGAAAGGTAAATTTCAGCTCTTTTACTAGCAGAGAAAACTATTAGGGTTAATATCACTCTAAAATGATTTCTTCCATAGTGCTTCTAGTGAACTATTCAAGATAACTTTTTAAAAATAAAATAAAATAATAATAGCAACAGGTTTTCATAGGTAGGTAAAAATATGTTACTGGCTAAAGCAGACCTGGCTTGGAAATAATATAGATCAGGAAATTTTTATTACTTTTAATTAAAGTTGTGAAAAAGTTAGCCTTTTACTGTCTACTCTGTATGTTATCACTCAATTTCTGAGGACTCCAGCCCAAGAAACTTAGAACTTTAAAAGATTAATGGTCCCTACTGTAGCAAACTGTGTATGCCATAGTTCATCAATTTTACTCTTTACTTTTGCTTAGTAAACAAAAGGTTTTAAGATGAATATGATAGCAGTCTCCGTAGTTGTACAATCTAGGTTAGATGACCACCCTCACGGCCCATTAACTTGGAAAATGTAACCATGTCACTTGAACAACATACTAGTTACAGAACTTTAATAATTTCTAGCAGCAAAATATCTGGGATAGCCAATAACGAATTTTTTCATTAGATTGTCGGTTAATTTATTTGTAAGAAGTAATTTTTAAAAGTACTCCACAATATACTTCAATTGTAGGCAGACAGGAATGATATTGGAGATCTTGTTTATATTCATTTTCCCAGTGGAATTAGGTACATCTGAAGCCTTATCTATTTCAACAAAAACAGATTCAAAGACAGCTCCTTGTTCTTC
Organism: Scalopus aquaticus; assembly: GCA_004024925.1. Lineage (NCBI taxonomy): Eukaryota > Metazoa > Chordata > Mammalia > Eulipotyphla > Talpidae > Scalopus > Scalopus aquaticus. The sequence continues at coordinate 51,999 of PVIJ01008947.1, read as the reverse complement.
CAAAGAATCAGCAGCTGTGATTCCTTAAATTCGCATTATGTTGGTTAAAGATTGTTGCTGCTTAGAAAACTTGATTGAATTCTGCCGTGTTTCCACCTCTTCTTGTGCTAAGAATTTTGACAATAATTAACAGGTATAAATCTTGTCGTTTAACAGCAAGACTAGCCAGAAGCCAATCACAAACTTTGGGTTGCTATTCTTTGAGAGCTCAGTTTAGCATCACCAGCATGTAAAGGTATTTCTCCTTCAGATCAGGCAGCAAAATCATATTCGGTCCTAGCAACTGTATGGTCCTCCTCACCACTTGCCCAGTTTGTATTGTCTGCTACTTCACCATGTGCTTAGACAGCAGTTTCCAGATGAGGTATGAACCACCAGAGACGTCAGCAAAGAATAAGAATATTGGCCAAGATTTTGCTGAGTTTAGCTACTGTGTCCTCAGCACCAAGGAAGTCACAATTCCTTCACTTTCTACTAGTAGATCCTCCTCCTCAGAGTCTCTTCTTAAACTTATACCCTGTAACCACTTATAAATATACCTTGTAATCCTCCTTAATGCAGAAGCTGAAAAAGCCCTTGTAAAGTGTATTTTTCATTAAGAAAAGTGATTTGCCACATCCACTACAGCCCTGAAACTGTTACAGACAGCTGAAAAGGTAGCATCCATTATCATACTGACAGAGGCTAATGTAGGTACAGTACTCTCAATGGACTAAACTGCACTTCTGCTGCTTTCTTCAGCTTGCTGAACAAAACTGCTTGGTAGAAGATCATCTACACTGATGTGGTTATAGCCCAATCCATTATATCCAGAGCTATAAGGTTTATAGCCTCCATACAATGAATTTCTATAGGCACCATATCTGGAAAGGAAATCAACTGTAAGCAGGTCTGAAAGTGTTCACATGCCACTTCCTGTCTGTTGTGATCACCTTGGAAGAATTGGTGGGGACACTCTGGTAAGTGTTGGTTATCCAGGCCTTGTTAATAAAGTAGGACCCAAATCAGCAAACTCATTGCAAAGTGGGGCTGGGTCCTGATACTGCTAGGCCCTGGAATTCATCATGGAATTCATCTTCCAGGGTTTTGGGGAAGAATGTGACTGAAATACCATTTTCTCTGCCTCTGTTCTATTCTGGCTCCATGCCCAATCCCTCTGTTTCTGTATACGCTCCCCTGTAGTCTCTTTTAACATTCTGAAGGATAATTTTAAGCCATAGGAGTGACTATGTCACTTTTCTTATCAAAGCCTTCCAGTAGCTTCATAACAAAATCTGATGTCCTTTATTATGGCCACAACAGTGTGAATGTGGTCTGTCCTGTCACTTTCCTCCTTGGTCCGTCCTTCTTACATTCCCCTAACCTTGTAAGCACTTGTGTGTCGAGGACTTTGCTTTTGCTGCTCCCTCTGTCTACATGCTCCTCCTCAAGGTAACCATGGTTTACCACAGATCACTTAGACCCCTGATCAAATATCACCTGATCTGTCTCAACTAACTAGCACTCCTCTTTTCAGATCTCACAAGCCTTTTAATAAACCTAGATTTTTACTGGGAATTGATGTCAGGTTTATTTTACTGTAGTCTTGCAGAAAGCATTTTCTTTGAAAACCAGAACAATGTTGTTCTATCATGTGTCTAGTTTATAGCATATCTCAGGATATAAATAGAAATCAATGTGACTGCAAGTTTTAGCACATGTTCAAATCTGAGATTTTTATCCATACTGGTGGTGTACTCTTACTGGTCACACTTCTTGCTCTTCAAGATCAAATATCTCCAAATAAGTGGAACTTTTCCTAACTTACTGCTACTGATATCACCTCTTCGCTCAATGCCCTTGCATTATTGTATACAGAATTGTCACCTTGTTCATACCAATATGACCTATTATGTAGTTCTGTTATACTGCCCAATAACTAGTAACTATTTTTAATTCAGGAAACATTTATGAGTAGCTAAATGCTATTTTGATATGGTCTCTACCCCTAAGTGGCTTCCCACTTAGGAAAACTGATGCTTGTTATTTTTATCCTAAGTTAATTTTAGTTTTTATGATATTATTTTAAAATACTCTCTTCTGTCACTTCAGTAGGTTCTTGGTGGGGAAGGGAATTACACATGTGTGTTCAATTTGCTGTCTTTTGCAGGAATTCAGACAGATTTTAATTATTACATGTTCTAGGGTTTGTCTCTTGACTCTCATCAATAATTTCACTATCAAGTTTTTTTTTTAAGATAAATAATATTTATTTATGCATACAAGCTGGGGTATAGGCCAGAGGTGTGGGGCGGCGAGAGGGTTCACCAGAGACAGAGTGGGGAGCAGAACAGGCAGATTGACTGAAACACACTGCTGAGGGGAGCAATGGCAAGACAGGAGAGGTCTGCTGCGCCATGTGGGAAGCTCCCTGGCCAGGTGTCGAACTCACGTTGCCGCTGCCGACAGCTCCACAGCACTTAACCGCTGCGCCACCAGGGAGGCCCTTCACTATCAAGTTTTACAAGCATATAGTGACTTATAACATTAAAGGTGCTTTTATTTTATGCATGAAAACATTCTGGTAAGTTGAATTACTAGCAGTCGAATATTATAGGCACTGTCATGGTTAAAATATGCTAGTATAACTAAAAATCCTAATTCAGAAAATTGATATACGTGAGTCCTAATCCTTACTCATATTGTGATAATAATTCTTAAATGTTTGTTCACTTCATTGGGTATTTAAGACTTTTTAAAAAAGCAAAAAGACAATATATTTTCCTTTATCTAGTTTAGGAAATCTTTGTAGCTCTGAAGCATTAAGGTTTCTTATATATGATAATAAAAATACAGGTACTGCATTTTAGCTTTCTTTAATTACATAATATATGTACTGGAAGGTGATACTTTTAAATTGGTTGGGTCTTTTGTAGTATTTTTCACCTTGTCAATAAAATGTTTAAATGGTGTTGTCACATATTTTGCTTTTATTGTTTAACCCATGTTCATAACTATGCCTCATTGAATAATATAAACAGATATTTCTCTGTAAATTACTCCATTTATTCTTCTGTGTCAGTGATGGTTGTAGGTAGAGATTGATTCAACTTGTTGTCTAGATACTGCATCTGGGTTGAGTGGTTTTAGTTTGTTATTTAAGAAATCTTTGATACTTGTGTTATAGGACAAGGAGAGAGGCACCCTACAACCCCCAAACCTGCCTGCTCTAAATAGATTCTGCCATCCCCTGCATTAAGACAAAACATAATCTAGTGCTTAAGACCTTCAATGGAAAGAAACTTAAATACAATTAATGTGTAATACAGAAAGGGGGAATAATATAGTTTCCAAATCAAGCACCCGAAGTTACCGAAGTTATGGTAAATGTCTAGGCAAACAGGGTTGGCTCGAAGCAGGGCCACTGAGGCCCAGAAGCCTGCCATGAGTCTAAGACATGTCCGGCAGGGACCCTTAAAAAGGGTCAGAAACAGTAGGACAAGTCTGGGAGAAAAAGAGCCAAATCAAAGTCAAGGTTAAAAGCTGCCATCGTTAGCCTCCCCATGGGTCTCTCGCCCACATCTGTTTCAACCAGTCCCAGGCCAAGAAGCAAGTGCAGTTTCTTCACTTGTTTCTCTGTTCCATGTGCCCCCTCCAGGTCTCCTCCTGGCTCTCCATCCTGCTTCCTTTCTCTTCAGTCTCCTCTCTAGCTATTTTTTCCTCCCTGCTTAGCTCCACCCTCTCTTGGTTGGGGCAGGGAACCTGGAACCTCCCCTTTTCCTGGGGACCACCCTGTTACACTCGGGTGCAGTGGTTTACTGGGGTATAAATCAAGTCAGTAACACAAACGTTAATAGGAAAGTAAAAGAGATACGGTGAAAATATATATAGCAGAGGAAAATGGATTACAATGTACTTTGGTAATTGGCCAAAGGATCAACCATAAGTGATAAATGCCCAGTAAATATCTTAACTCTTCATTAAAAGTTTTCCCTTTAAAAATATTTTAACTTTATTTTATCTTCCTGTAATTATTGGTTAGCTAAGCTATTAAACTTTTTAAATCCTTCCCATGTTATTTGGTCCATTTCTTCCACTTACATTGCTTTTTTCTGAGGTTCTCTGAAGGGTGTATAGTATTTTAGAGGCTACTCATCTTATTGGATGTGTGTGTGTGTGTATGTGTGTGCATATACATGCAGAACTAGATAATGTTATTAGTTATTTTGCTGTTGTGGCATCAGTGAGTTGTATATAATTGCATCCTTGATTTCTTTCTTGAGCCACTTTTGTTTGTTAGGTCTTACAGAGCTAATAGTCTGAATTCTTATTAGCATTTTTAATTGTATTTGTATTATTTTACCTCAGACCCACCTGTCTTTTCTTTTTCTTCTTAGGTTTCAGTAACCTTAGTTTAACATCTGTATACACTGAAACTTTTCATTTCTTTTAGAGAAATTGACCTTAGATTGGTCTGTTACTCTCAGACTCCTAAACCCCTTTGAAAACTTGGTGTTCCTGTATTTGTGGAATTCTCATATAATTAAGATGGCCACTCACCGCCCCCCGAAAATACACGTGCACTCATGCACACAGAAACACAGTTTATAACTGCGGGCGCAGAAGGACAGAACATGACAACACTAATATTTTTTTTTTATATATACATACAAGCTGGGGTACAGGCCAGAGGCGTGGGGCGGTACGAGGGTTCACCAGAGACAGAGCGGGTAGCAGAACAGGCAGATCAGAAATACACTGCTGAGGGGAGCAGCGGGCGAGGCAGGAGAGGTCCGCCGCACCATGTGGGATTCTCCCCGGCCCAGCGTCCAACTCGCGTCGCCGCTGCCAACAGTTCCACAGCGCAGCGCTTAACCGCTGCGCCACCGGGGGAGGCCCAACAACACTAATATTTTAAAGACTTTGAGTATGACATTTTAGAGTTCAGTTACTTCTGAGAAAGAATGTATATAACTAATCCCTTCCACTTTGGGGATCATAATTAATAGAGAAAATCCCTGCAATTTCTTAATAACAAGAGTGAGAATAACTTATCTTTGGGAATATATTCATATGTTTGCAAATAATGAGTTAGTAGAATGATGAAAATTAAGTAGTAAGAAAACTTGAAATGGATCCTAGGTCTACAAATAATTTATCATGTTATGTAACTTGTTTTGATATTTGTGAAGTACTGGAGTTTTTCTGGTATATGTTCACAAAGCTTAGGCATCTGTGATGTAGGTTTAATGGACGGATGGAAGCTATGCATGTGTTCACTAAAAGCAAAGCCCTCCTCTGCCCACTAAAATGTTAGAAGCAAAGTCATAGAAAATGTAAATGAAAAAAGTCTTGTCAAGATTTTCTGAGTATGATCCCCTCTAATTCCATCCATGTAGCTGCGAATTGCATGTGTTTATTCATTCAAAGAAGTTTGAATGCTGAATAGTATTCCATTGTGTATATGTACCACATCTTCTTGACCCAAACATCTATTTTTGTTGGGGGGAGCAGGAGGAGGGGAGGGTAAAGGCACAAAATGGAGTAGAAAAGAACACAAGGGACCACGGAGATGGATCATGGGTGAATTGGTGGGGGATTACCCAAGGGGAATACAAAATGTAAAAGATTTGCTAATTTTTTTTTTGCTATCATTCTTTTATTTTCCTGTGTATAGATTCAAAACAAAATAATTCCATAATAGTGCAACTACTTCAAACTTTGTGATTTATCTTTATAACAATAAAAATATATGCATAAAAAAATATTTTCTTTTTCTGACAAATTGAAAGTGTGAGTGTAATCTTTGGGCTGATAACTTCATAAAATAATCTTTGATCCTGAATCTTTGCACTGATAATTTTATAAAATAAGGATTTTATTATTATGAACCTAGAGCAGAGGAAGTCTGTAGTTGCTTCTTACATAAGCTTATATATTATCAGAATTAACTGAAACTATATAATAGCTCAATTGTTCTTAGTCATTTAAAAAGTCAAATCTGTGGACATCCTCTCCAGAAAAAAAATTTTTTTTGGACATAATATACATTCAATTTTTTTAAAAATCTATACACATTCAGTTATTTCCCAATAGTCTTTTGATGGGAAATAGTAGACTGATGGTGTATGACTCTGTCATTCAGCTAGAAGATTTGACACTAATGACTTCAGGATCTGCTTGTAGAGATTCTCTACTTATTTAACAAAAATATCTCTAAGTTTTGCTGATTTTTTTTTGCTGTGATTCTTTTATTTTCCTGTGTATAGATTCAAAACAAAATAATTTCATAATAGTGCAACTACTTCAAACTTTCATAGTTGTATCATTGTACACTGATTTCTAGACCCAAGATAATAAATGCACTTCAATCATAATGCCTGGACATTATAAATATATTTCTTTTTGGTTGAAAATCTGTTGCCAAAATATTTTCATAAAAAAAATTTAGTAAATCATGATTTACTCACTTGTTACTAATCTTTCATTGGCTATTGCTGCCAAATAGAAAAATTTTTAGGATTATTATACAGGGAGGAAAGGAAAATAATTTAAAGTATTGCCATTTTATGTTTTTTTACATAGACTTATCCTACCATGGACTTTAGATATATCTTAGGATAATTTGCTTTAATATTTAGAGAAGAGAAACTTTCAGAAGGAATTTTCGCCTTTTCACTTACTTAGTAGCACAGTATGGATTAGGACTTACATATCCCAATTTTCAGATTTTCCCTCCTTTCTCCTCCCCCCTATATTCTACCTCTTTTTATTTATTAACAAGCAACAACTTCTAATCTGGAAAACAAATTACATGTTTCCAAATTTTTCTTTTTAAAAATCTAAACAGAATCATGCTTTAAACAGAATCTAGTTTAAAGCATGATAGGTGTGAAATTAACTTTTTGAGATTGAACAGTTTAACACTTTCCTTAAATTTTTGTCTCAAATTAGAATATTATATAAAGCATTATTATTTTCTTTTACACAAAAGGCTATATTCATTTTCTTGCAGCAACTTGAAGTATTTGTTGCTTTGGGGGAAATATGTAAAGTGTTCTTTGGCATCAGATAATTAAAATTGCAGCCACTTTTGTTTTTACAAGCTCTGTTTATAGACACAAAGATAATTTATTGATTTGTTTTCCACTTTAATTTTGGAATAGGGAGTAATTTTTATGTAGAGAGATCTATCAAAGTCAGTAAATCTTGTTATAAAGCAGTAGAATTGTTTTTGTTGTTATATATTAACAAGAAAATCTTTCAATCATTTTTACACATGAATTGTCACTATTATAAAAAGGCTGTAACATATGGGGGTCATCGCCGCCCCCCCCCCCTTTTGGGACATATTAGGGACTTAAAAGATAAAATAACCTGAAGGTCTCTTTTAAAGATACCTTGAGTACTTGAACTTGAAAATGGCACTTGAACTTGAGTAACATCCAGGGTCAAGTTAGCTTACTTTTATCATCTGTATTTGTAGTCAAGTTCTTAGCATTAGTTCTAGAAGTTTCATAACAAATGAATTTTTGAAAATTACAGTGAACTAACTTTATTAATTGAAATCCTCATAGTAAAAAACTTATTTTATCTTTGAAAATGGCCTTAGGCATGCTCCTTTATATTATTGATTTAGAACAAAGTGAAAAAGCCTATGAAAAGATTTGGAGTGATTGTTATGCACATGGTGTCCAGCTTGCCAGTGATATTTTCTCCTTTTTATAATTTATAAAGAAAGTATATTAACTCCTGGAATGGAACTTTTCTCCTTAGTAATAATAAGCAATTCTCTGTCCAAAGGGTTTCCAACATTAGCTTTCATTTTGTAACGTAGAAGGGTCACTGTAGTATAAACGTAGGACACATTAATTAGTAAAATAGGTTATGGATCTCCATATGATAATGTAAATTTCCCAGTACTTCCATGTTTTTCTAAATTGGAATGCTCAATACATTAAAATTTACAATACATATAATACTTTGAGTTAAGTGTGTTTTTGAAGTTGAAGAATCAGGGAAGAAGGGGGTGGGTTGGGATTATGGAATGTGTGGAGGGAGGTAGGCTCAAGGCAGTCCTTTATCAGAAATGGAAAGGAAATTTTGACCTGGGCATTTAGGTTACATGGTTCTTTCCCCCTCTTTTTGTTTGTTGCAGGCAAAGGGGAAGATAGTGATGTACTCAGTATAAATGCAGATGCTTATGACAGCGACATAGAAGGCCCATGCAACGAAGAAGCAACAGCTCCTGAGGTCCCAGAAAATACAGTTCAAAGTGAAGCTGGTCAGATAGATGACCTGGAGAAGGACATTGAGAAAAGTGTGAATGAGATTCTGGGACTGGCAGAGTCTAGCCCAAAGGAACCCAAAGCAGCCACCCTGACTGTTCCTCCTCCAGAAGATGTTCAGCCTTCTGCACAGCAGCTGGAGCTGCTAGAACTTGAGATGAGGGCAAGAGCTATTAAGGCCCTAATGAAAGCTGGTGATATAAAAAAATCAACCTAGTTATTTCACTTGAATCTGTATTTGAGCAAAGCCATGTCGTATTTTGTATCTGAAGTTTATTTTGGGTCTTATATGATATTTCACATGTACCTTTTATTTGATAAATTCATCTTAGGTCTAAAATGCCTATTTTTTGTTGTTGCTACTTTGTATATGTGTTACTGTTTTATGAATCCATGGCAAATATCTTTGGATAATCTAGATACTTGGTTAGATGAGTATTTAGCTATGTCTGCAAGTTAATATCCAAAAGGCCATAAGCAAAGAGTCATGGCATTTTTTTTTTTCTTAAATGTCTTGCCACCAAATCTAAAAGCCAGTAAAGATTGCCTAAGCATGTTGCTCTTAAGGCTACCTATATTTTGCAATAGAATGTTAAATTATTGCTTCTAGATTTGTTAACAATAGAAAACAGTTTGTTATGTTGCACTTACAACTATGTTCTGTCTTGAAGATGCTTTTTATGAGTGTGGATTTAGTAGTAGAAACTGCATAACGTTTTTTGTTATAAGGCTTACAGAGCTGAAATGATTGATTAAAAACTTTTTATTAAAGAAAAAAGGATTTATTATAAGGCCATTTTTTAACAATGTAGAACTAATTGCCCAACTTTAATTCCTGCAGACAAACCATTCTATCAGATTATTTGATATTATTAGACACTTTGTTCAAGTTTTTCCTTCAATAAAAAGGGAACACATTTTCATTTACATTCCAGGCTATCACGAAAAGAATATTTCATCATACAGGCTTTCATCTGATGTTTTTGCTTGAAGATCTGATGTGCGATAATTCCATGAATTAAAAATAATAAAGACTATCATTCTGGATCTGAAGACGTTTGATACATTTCCAAAAGCAAAATTAATTTCAGGAAGCTTTGATAAATTGATGTTACAATTAATCTAATTTTATATAGTTTTTGTAAATAAATTAACATCCTGCCACAATCACAGATGCTTTTTGCACCATCACTAATTGTAGTTGTTTGATACAAAATTAATTTAGGGTAGAGACTCTTACTTTTTTTTCTAAAATACAAACCTGGAACTGTTCTTTTGACATTTGCTAACAAATGTAGTATATTCCATTTATAAGCCATGCTCTACTAATGTTATATGAGCATTTTCCTTATACATAAAACTTGCAGGGATTGTGTTGTATTAACTGGCTTTATTACATTTAATTTTAGAGGGTTTCTTGTGGAAATGGTATTTATGAAACATTGGAATTGTGGCTACAAATTCATTTTGTTGTTGCTCTTGAACATGCCTTTAAATAATCCTATTATTTTTTTCTCATTGAATTTGTATAATGAAACACTGAGGCCTGTATCATTTGAATTGTTTCTCTTAGTCTGGTAAATGCAGATACAGTTTAAATAGTTCTCATTGTTTCTGCTTCAAGATGAAAAAACATTGATGTGGTAAAATAATTTTTCAATTCCAAATTAAACTAAAAGTTAACATAGTGCAGAATAAACTTTACTGCTGCTTCTGAATTATAAAGTGTCCTTAGCAGTTGTGTGATTAAACATCAGAGTAGAAAAAGGTCTGAGTGCTTTGTAGCTGATGACCATCACTGCCTTCCTGAAGCATCATGTCCTATTTAGTGTGTAGACTTAGAGTACAGTTGACTAAAGTGGATATGTGAGTGAGAATGAGCTGAACAAATTAAAGGCTACTGTGATTTCTACCTTGGAAAATCAACTTTTTATTGGTTCTTTTTTCTTCTTTAATGGTGAAAGACATGAGGTCTTTTTGAAAATGAATGGCTTTAGAAAATAGAAATGAGTTTGTTTTAGAAATGCCTACGTATGAGAAAATACCATATATTGATCTGATGCTATCATTTAAATCATCTGCTTACACGTATTTATTGAATACCTCTAAGGTGTTCAGAATCTTAAACTCAGGAATGGCACAGTATAGATTTTAGCATGGAATAGACTGATTAATAAAGATGCTGCTGCTGCTTTATTCCAAATTCCTCCCTTTTGCCAAGGTAGGGAAAATTTCTAGACAATGATTCATTAGTAATTGAAACAGGAAAAAAGGCTGCATAATTTTTTTAATTGAGATAAGATTGATTTACAACACTGTATATGATTCACAAGCATAGGCGCACACCTCCACACGTGCTCATCACCGAGCCACCCCCAGCCCCACCCCCAGAGCCCCTTCAGTTTTATAGCCCGTTGTGCCTCCTCCCATCTTTGTTTTACTCTCCCCCCGCCCAAATCTGTAGCCGTAGCTTCAATTCCACAGACATGTAGGGTTTATTACTATATTGTTAGTGTATGACCCCTTTTGTTTTTAAAAGTGAAACCATTCAATATTTGTCCTTTTCTTTCCGACTTCCTTAGCTTAGCACTATCCCTGCCACTTCCGTCCATATTGTCTCAAATGCAAGAATTTTTTTTTTTTTTAATGCCTGAGTGGTAGTCAAGTGTGTTTATATACCACATCTTTTACATTTTTTTGAGGAACCTTTATACTGTTTTCTAAAGTGACTGCAAATTTCCATGTCCACCAACAGGACATGAGGGTTTCTTTTTCTCTACATCCTGGCCAATGCTTGTTATTTCTTTCTTTTTTTGCTTACAACCACATCATTTGTTTTATTAACCTTATTTTTTTAATATAATAGATATTTATTTTTGTTATTCGTATCTTTTACATTATTGTGTGTTCCCCATAAGTTACCCACCACCTGTTCACCCATGGAGCCATCACCATAGTCCTCCGTGCTCCCCTCTTCCCCCCTCTTCAGCCCTCCCCCTCCCCTCCTTCCCTGCTGAATGTCGCTTTCTTATTTGGCTCCCCTATATTCCTGTTATAAGTGAAACCATTCGATAATTTTCTCTTTCTTTCTGGCTTATTTCACTGATCATGATCCCCTCTAGGTCCATCCATGTTACTGCGAATTGCATGTGTTTGTCTTTTTTGAATGCTGAAAAGCAAATGGCCAACAGGTACATGAAAAAATGTTATTTCTTGACTTAGTGAAAGTAGCCATTCTAGTCAGTGTGAAGTGGAATGTCATTGTAACTTTGATTTGCATTTCTCTAATGATAACCAGTGTAGATTATCTTTTCATGTTTATTGGCTATCTGTATGTCTTCTTTGGTGAAATGCATATTTAGATCTTCTGCCCATTTTTTAATTGAGTTCTGTGGTTTTTGTTAAATTTTGAGTTTATGTATTATTGTCTGACATACAGTGTGCAAATAGCATTTCCTACTCAGTAGGCTTTTTGTTTTAATGATAGTTTCTTATGCTGAGCAGAAGTTTTTTAGTTTCCTATAGCCCCATTTGTTTATAATTCTTCTGTTTCTCTGGCTTTTGGAGATGAATTCACAGAGACATCCCTAAGTCTGATGTCCAAGAGCTTATCTAAACCTATTTTTTCTTCTATATATTTATATGGTTTCAAGTCTTGCATTCAAGTCTTTGACATATTTTGAATTGATCAGTATATGTTGTTAGGTAGCGCTCCAGTTTCACTCTTCTAATTCTTTCAATGAACTGAATTTCTCTCCTATCATTTTAATATCTAAAATATTTTTTTTTTTGTTCTCTCAGTATTTCCCCTTAATAATAGTATGATATTCTTGTGTCTGTAGGGCAGCGGCTCCACCCTGTTGTCCTGGTGATCATGCATCTGTCCTGGTAGCCGCTGCAGGCAGAGCATGAACCTCCAAGGGGCTAAGTCTTGAAGCAACATCCTGTGTGACCCAGGAGCATGACAAGAGACAGTCAGCACAGCTTTTTCTCATCTGCCTTTCTTGGAGGAGGCTCCCCGTCATACAGAAGGATGTCTTGAGGCACTTTTTTCATCTTCCTCCCTCCCTCCCTGTGAGACATAAGTTTTATCTTGCCCCACTTAAGGCACAACTGTAGGCTATAAAGTTGCTTAGCTGTTGCAACCGACCCTGTTGCATTTGGTCCCTTTTATTTTGGTATCAACCTGCACAAAGGTCATGCGGATTTGTTACCTTTTCCCATCTATGTAAGTAATAATACTGCCTAAATGTCTCAGACTTTCCTTGGCCTTTGTCTTGGCCTCATACTTGACAGTTTTTTTGTGTGTAACCTTAAATCCTCTCTGAGGATTTTATAAAATTAAAGTTAGTGGTGATCTTAGAACTTTTTTTCTGCTTTCTGATAATTTTCTCAAATTTCCTTGTATCTGGCGATGTTTGTCTGGTTTCATATTAAGAGGAAGGCACTAAAAACTGATTGGAAGCTCTGTTTATGGATGAGACTCATTAATTGGTAGAATTCACTTTTGTCTTGTTAGATTAAGAGCAGAATGCCTTCTTGCTTAGAGATGAAGATTTCTCCCTATAGCTTTTACTTAATACCTGTTTCATTAGATTAACCCCGCTCTTGCCTCTCCTTGGTGTGCCAGAGTTTAGAATGTCATGCTTTCATTTTGCCAGTTTCCTGTGAAGGTGGACAATGAGTGGTTGCTTGTTTGGAAAAAGAACAACTTTTTATGTTTTATTACCCCCCCACGCCACACCCCTTGCCCCCTCCGTATTCTGTCTTGGCAGGAACTTGGGATCTTCATAAGTGAGCCTTACTTGGGCTTATGTTTAGAATTAACTTACTCTGAGTTTCATCTCTTTACAGGCCTTTAAGTTACAATCTCCATCTGCCACATCAGTATCACTATTTGTGTTCCAGCTTCCAAAATTTTCTTTTTTTTTATTTTAAAGATTTATTTACTTATGTATGCAAGAGCTGGGGTGTAGACCAGAGATGTGGGGTGGTGAGAGTATTCACCAGAGGCAGAGTGGAGAACAGAACAGGCAGACTGACTGAAATACACTGCTGAGGGGAGCAGCGGGCGAGACAGGAGAGGTCTGTTGTGCCATGTGAGATGCTCCCTGGCCGGCGACCAAACTCATGCTGCAGTGGCTGTGGATAGCTTCATAAGCTGAAACTTAACCCCTTGTCCCACCAGAGAGGCCCCCAAAACTTTCTTGACCCACCTATGCCTTTTATTTTATGTTCTATCTAAATGAGTGTTTTCACTCTGTCATTTTAGTGGACTTTCATAGGGAGTGGTGGCAAATATGGTGTTCAGTGTTCTTTGTTTTGGTAAATGTTACTTGGTTTTTAATCTATTTTTTTTACTTTTGCCAATCTTAATTTCTTTTCTGGATAAATCCAAGGTCAGATAGATTAGTGTAGCATTTTAATCTTTACTATACATCGCTTTCTTGTGGCTCTTTTGTATCCTCATCTTGAATTAAAAATTTTCCCCTTCACACCTGTTTCTCTTCAGGCATTATGTTGTGCTTATTTAATCCAGTGTTCCTTCTGTAGTGTAGTTTTCATTTATGAAATAAATTTATCCTTTCATCACTAATTTTTCCTTGAATGCCATCACCTCATATAATTCCTGTTACTTTATGACGAGCCATTTTCTTAGTGACAACCTCTTTGTAAAATACAAGAATAGTTTTGATACGTTCCTGGGTCTGTCTATTGTACTTTTATTGTCTGGAGGGTAGTGATTCTCCTTATTCTCTCTTTGTTTTATTTATAACATTATTACATAGAATTTGATCTTGATATTTTTGTTTTTCATTTTCACTTGAAGATCACTTTCCTGAACTTTGCAAAGGAATCTTTGAATTCACAGTACCTTTTCTACCTTTATGTTTCTTTGTCTCATTTTTGGACACTAATATTTAAAATGTGGTAACTTGCTTTCTGAGTTTCCCTGGCTCTGTTCCCCTCGCCCACTTTTACTTACTAGGCTTCTCTTTCCATCCTGTTACCTTTCTCTGTTGTCATTTTGATTCCATAACCATTTTGATTCCATAGTGTGAGACTCAGTCTTAGAAGGGAGTGCTGGTCAGTTTCAGATGTTCGTAGGTGCTAGGCTGCTCCAGCTTCTTTCAGACCTTGTCACCCCTTGTGCCCAACCTGCTGGTCTTACAGGCAAAACTCGTCCCATGTTCAGTTGCTGCCCCAACTGGACTTTTCATGGTTTCTACTTAAGGTTTCTCCCGTTAATTTATTTGATGTACAACTGACTTCCCCTTGCTTTCTCCCTTAGAACTGCTGATGTTATATAGGACTTCTGACTTGTTAGTGATTTGTTCTAATCTGCTTAAATTTGGGGTCTCATAGGGATACCTTAGTCTTATTTTGAACATTGCTTATGGTTTTTGGTTTTTCTTTGTACTGTTCTGCCTGTTTTTTTGTAGGTATTAGGAGAGGATTAAAACACTCTTGCGACTACTGCTATCATCCCATGTGTTCAGACTTCAGCATATACAAATAAAATGTATTTTATATCAAGGAGAACTAATTTATGTGTAAAATATATTACTGAATTATTGACAGTGTATTCTTAAAATTATTATTAATTTTGATGTCTTTCTTAAGCTTTTAAAGTTACTTTTTATTCTAAAAAAACAAAGCCTGTTTGTTATCTTATGTGGTAGAGTCAGTTTTCAGCCTGCTTCTTAATAGCAGAGGAGTTTAGCTTTATTGGGCATGTCCTTATAATAGACAATTATGATAAATTGAAGAATTTTAAAATTCTATTAAGATTAAAAAGGACCTAAAATTAAAAATGCATCATAGATTCAAAGGATCAGTCTTTAATGTTTTTAAAAGTTTTTGAAAGAGAGGATTTAAATTCATTCTCACCTTTAAAAGAGAATTTTTTTCCTTTTTGAACAATTTCTATTTATTCTTTGCTCTTCTGTCCATCATACCTTCTCTACTTGGAATATATTTTCTCAAAGTCCAAAAGAGGATTTCAAGTTTTGGCAAGTGATTTTTCCTTTTTAAATAACTTTGACATAAGATTTTTAATAAGATTTGTCTTTAATGTGTAATTAAATCCCCACATTAGTGGAAATTTGGTTTTATCACCATGTTTATCAGTCTGTTATAACATGGTCATAAAACAAACAAACAAAACTCTACCTGAAATGAGATTCAGAAAGAATCAATACACATTGCTACATCAAGTTTTCCCTTTTTGTTCTTTAGTGGAAAAGATACCTTGATAGAGTTGATAACTATAAAACAGTTGTTTTGTTATTAAACATTTGTGTACTCATTTATTTGTGAGATTTTTGAATTAGTAAACATGGAAGAAGAGAACATGTGAAGAACACGGCAATATAAAATTAAAATCTGATGATGAGGTCCTTTGACTTAAAATTATAGAAACTTTCTTGTTTATTTCTGCATCGAACCTGCAGTATGATGAAAGGAAAAAGTTTATTATGTCAAGTTTCATGTTTTACAGTTCTTTCTTGTCATTAACATTAAATTACGTAGAACACTTAGGCTTTCTGAGGTCTGCAAAAGGCAGTGTTATACAGTGTCTGATCAGACTGCTGCTGAAGTCACAGGAGGGAGAACCAAAGAGCTTAACTGTCACTACTGCATGGGCATGAAACTGCAGAGGCCAAAAAAAAATCATCCTTTGTGTGTGTGTGTGTATGTCTATACAGTTGACTATTTAAAAAATATACCATATCATTTTTTTCCATCTAATTAGTAAGCTTTTTTGTGACACTTAATGTAAGTTTTTACATGGCAAAATTATTCAGTTTTATATAATTTAGTATTATCCATGTTGAGTAAATGAGATAAACCCCTCCCAGTTATAAAGCATGTTTATATCAACTTAAGACAACTAGAAGAAACTGGTTTCATAGTTACATAATGATTAATACTAATTTTTTTAAAGCCTGCTAATTTTTAGTGAAAGTTAGGTTTTTCATTGATTGTCCTGTTTTAAAAAACTTTTTGTTATTTTTTGAATCCCCAAAAAGAACCTTTGTTTGTTGGATTGATGTGGCATTCTGGAAATTTTAATTTGTAGTTCTCAAAGTATTTAAACCATGAGTGGTCAATTGTAAGCACATAGTATAGTGAATTAGTTTGAAATGATATGTCTTTATTAGCCAGGCCGTCAGAAAGTCATTTTAATTGGTAGGAAAATAAAGTTGAGAGTTTATGAAACTACCAAATGGGTGAATCGGTGATGGGTAACCTCTGGGGAATACACAATAATGTAAAGGATATAAATTAAATAAAAAATATATATTAAATAAAAAAACAACTACCAAATGGATAGGCAGCTGAAGGAAACAGCTACCCACACTGGCTTGTGAATGTGTCTGCTTTGAACCTGTCCTGCCTGACCAACCTTTTTAGTAAATATTTTTTGTTTCTTTTTCTTTCCTTTCTCTTGCACCTCGCTTCATTTATTTATTGATTTTTTTTTTTTTTTTTTTTTTTTTTTTTTTTTTTTTTTTTTTTTTTTTTTTTTTTTTTTTTTTTTTTTTTTTTTTTTTTTTTTGCACAGAAGAACTGGGGCATAGGGCAGAGATGAGGGGTGGGGGAGTGACTGGAGGGGGAGGGGGAGAGGATTCACCAAAGAGTGGGGAGCAGATCAGGCAGATCAACTGAAATACATTGCTGAGGGGAGCAGCAGGCGAGACAGAAGAGGTCTGCTGAGCCTTGTGGGTCAGCTCCCTGGCCTGACCAAAGTCAGGCCAGTGATAGAGCTGAGACTAACTCATAGGCCAACCGGGAGGCTGGTGCACCTGTTAACGCTTTCCTTTACTTTTCTGCCATCTCTCTGCCCTATACTTCCTTAACTGTTCATTATCTGAGACAAGAAGTTTTTTTCTTTTATTCTTTGGTGTAGTCTGATCTATACACTTAAACATATGTCAAAAAACTTTGAAACTTGTTTTTCATTTTTATGGTAGATAATTGAGAAATTTATAGTCATAAGGAACCAGAGAAAGAGAAATTTCTGGGTTGGGCTATTAAAGATCCTGTTTAAAATACTAACAAATTGAATATTGCATATATCATTCTTAAGTTAGTGTTTTTTCATTACAGAAAAACTTAAAGGGTCTGATTATGCCCCTTCCCCACCCCCCCAGTATACCTATCACTCAAATACTAATTTTTTTTAATATTTATTATTATTTGTATCTTTTACATTGTAATGTATTTCCCGTGGGTTACCCACCACCGATTCACCCGTTGAACCATCACCACAATCCCCTGTGCTCCCTTCTACCCTATTTTGAACCCTTGTCCTCCCCCTCCCTTGCTGAATATCTCTCTCTTATTTGGTATCTCTAGATTCCTGTTATAAGTGAAACCATTCGATATCAAATACTAATTTTCTTTCTCTTACATTTCCACCACAACTTCAATTTAAATTATCAAAAGTACTTGAACACTGATTTTTGAGTTCAAAGTTGTTTTTAAGCTTCATTTGCTAGTTTCTAATTTCTCATTTATAGTATTGTAGACTTGTTGCATATAACTTGGACAAAATGGAATAAAGAGGAATCCTACTATTTAGATGTATGGACTGTTTTACGTTTAGCCAGTGTTTAAAATCATTATCTGTTGATGAAATTAGCAGTGCATGCACACACAAGTACACACGTGCTGTATTTGTCTTGGCCAGAGTAAAAGGTGAAAAAGATAAAAGGCAAACATCTGAAAGAAAAGCATTTACACAAATACAAAAGGTATAGGATTGATATTCTTAAAATATCAACATCTACTATATGTAATCAAGAAATTACATCCTTGTCCTAAAATGATATGTTAACTATGGTTCTTGATTCTTCAAGCCTGGAGCATTTTGGAAGGATGGGAGAGAGTGCTGGGAGGATGTGTGGAGAAACACAAAGGAAAAATGACAGTTGTCATTGAAAGACATAAAATAGCTTTGGTTACATGGTCCTTGGAGATGATTTAGTGCTGGAACAAATAGTATCACACTCAAAAATTTTTGTTTAGGTGTCACACCACAGATGATAATTGATGTTTCTGATGAATCTGAGACTACAAGGAATGGGGTTTATGTGCAATTGCATGCAAATTAAGTTTTTTTCAATATTTATTTATGCATACAAGCTGGGGTGTAGGCCAGAGGTGTGAGGTGGTGAGAGGAATCACCAGAGACAGAGTGGGGAGCAGAATTGGCAGAACGACGGAAATACACTGCTGAGGGGAGCAGTGGGCAAGGCAGGAGAGGTCTGCCCTGCCATGTGGGAATCTCCCCAGCCATGTATCCAACTCGCTTATCCAGCACACAGCAGCCACTGACAGCTCCACAGCTCTGCGCTTAACCCCTTGTGCCACTAAGGAGGCCCCACAAATACGTTTTATTGTAAAAATGTGTTAAAGGTGTTTTGGTATAAGAACACATTAAGGAGAGATTCTTTTCTTGATTTACTAGATACATAAGACATCATCTTTAGGCAATTATTGGAAACAAACACTGCTGTATCCATGCATGTTTGTATTTAATTCTAGGTGCGGTCAAACTCTGAGTTTCCTGGAAAATAGGTAATTTTGGTTCTCAGAAACAATAGAATGAAGAAAATGGACGTGTGTACTCTGTGGTAGATGGCCACTTAGTGCCATCTGAAGTTTAAGGTGTTTATCACTGAAAGCTGAAATTAGCCCCAGAACTAGTGGGGCTGTGTTTGACACTTTAAAGGTGTCAACTCAATGAGGAACATAATTAGGGATAACAGGCTTTTATGCTTGACAGAGGTAGGTGACACATTTACTTAACATGCATTGCTTAATACTACCCTCTTGACAGATTCTCCAAATATTTTTTCCATGGCAATATATGTCCGTATATGTTTGGTATCTGATATGAACAAGATTTTTTTTTTTAAATGGCTGGTTGCAGTTAAATAATAAGAATTCTGTGTAATGGTCAAAATGAAATGTCAAATACTTTGAATATAACAAGGTTGAGTACTGTAGCTTGTTGAAAGAGTTCAGTTATACTACAGTCAAGAAATCAAACTTTTTATCACCTGTGTGTCTGCAGTCTTCAGCTTCCTCACAATTCAGTGCAGTGTGCAGCCAGCACTGTCTCTGCCTGCCTTGTTTTCAATTTTTGTGTTTGTTTTATCCTGAAAGGAGAGTCCCAGATTATATTTCCATATCAAGTCCCTGTAAGCATTCAAATTTAACGTATCAAAGCTATGAATAATCTTTTCTTTGTTGTAGAATTTTTAATAAACAATGCCTACGTAAAATAATAGAAACACAATTAAGGGAAAACACTCTTTCAGTGTTTTAAATTTGTGTTATGTCTTTTTTTTTTTAAATGGGGGTAGGGAAGAAAAGAACTTCAGATTTTTATATTTAATTGAACTAACAGCATGTGCTGACAAGTAATAAATAACAGCGGTTCAAAGTGACTAAATAAATTGGTTTCCACAAGCAATGATTCATCTTCTGTCTTTCATTGCCATCAGGCTAAGAGACAGCTTCTTTTTTTGTCAGCTTATAGGAAAAATATTTGATAGTAAAACAATCCTGTTTCTACTCCTGAAATAGAAACTCATTATCTTCTATAGTATGGTAGTTGCATTTAAAAATATTTAAATACGATAATTAAGTCTATATTTGGTCGTTCATGTACCTAAAACTTTGTGAATTACAATTAGTCAGTCTTGGTGTGTTTTATAATATTTTGGTAGGGTCATATCCCTTTTAATTTTTCCTTTAACTCACAATTTACTTAGAAATGTGTTACTTAGTTTCCTAATGTTGGGGAATTCCCTAAAGACCATTTTGTTACTGATATTTAATGGTATTGTGGACACAGGCTAAATTTTGTCTGACTTGAATCCTGAGTCATTTATTAATGTTCGTGTCAAGTCATTTATCAAGGTTTGTATCATGGCCTAAAAAGAATATATATTCCTTTTTTTTTTTTTTAAAGATGTTTATTCTGCTGTTTTCTGATGGTGTGTTAGATAAATGTCAATTAGGTCAAGTTTGTTAATAGTGTTGTTCAAATTTTCTATATTCTAACTGATTTTCTGTCTATATCTTCTTATTGAAAGAGGACATATTAATTTTCTATTGCCACATAAAAAATGTCCAGAAATTGGGTTTAAGGCAGCACATATTTAATATCTCACAGTTTTCATGAGTTAGGAATATGAGGATATCTTAGTTGCAATCTTTGCCCAGGGCCTTAGAAGACCACAATAAGTTTGAGCAAATTACTGCCACATGCGATGTGGAAGAATCTCATAAATGTAATTCTTGAATGAAAAAAAGTCAGACATTGGAAGAGGGAATAAGGAGGATTCCTAGGTACTAGCAATGATTTATTTCTGCATCTGGTTAATGGTTACATTGGTTTGTTCCCTTTGTAGAATCACTGGGTATTATGATTTGTATACTTTTCTGTATTATATTTCAATTAAAGATTAAGTTTTTGCTAAAAAGAAAAATCTTTTTACAATATTTTTGTCTTACTAAACAATAACTATTTAGTTATATTTTCAGCATATCAAAATACATTTATTTTACCTGTATCTCTACATTTATGGGTATATCATATGTCTTCTGATTGGAATCTTTGAATACTACAGTTAGTTTCCATGGGCTCTTTCTACAAGTGTCCGAGAGGCCCCGTATCTCTGCTGAATACAGTTTCCATATTGGAGTTATACTGAGATAGTATCTCTATGTATTGTTAAACAGTCTTTCTCCAGAATATTTGATATAGAAATAGTTTCAAGACTTTGCAAGATATTGAGAAATTATGATGGTACTTTATATTTAAGAAATAATGCTTTTTAAAACCACTGGAGAATTTAGCATAGAATTTCTGTACAAGTTTTGGGAGATCTTGACCTCATCATAGAGAAGCAATTGACTCAGTGACTTCAAGAAACAGGCTGCATTTTTTTTTTAAGATTTATTTATTTATTTTTTTATTTATACATACAAGCTGGGGTACAGGCCAGAGGCGTGGGTCGACGAGAGGGTTCACCAGAGACAGAGCAGGGAGCAGAACAGGCAGATCAGAAATACACTGCTGAGGGGAGCAGCGGGCAAGGCAGGAGAGGTCTGCCACGCCATGTGGGATTCTCCCTGGCCTGGTGTCGAACTCGCGTCTCCGCTGCTGACAGCTCCATAGCGCAGCGCTTAACCGCTGCGCCACTGGGGAGGTCCAGCAGGCTGCATTTTGATCAATGACAGACCACGTTTGCTACTGTAAACTGTAGCGGGGCCTAGGTGAGTAGTAGATTGCATTGTCTAGGTTTGTGTAGTTACACTCTGTGACATTCATGCAATGATGATATTGCTTAATGATGCATTTCTCAGACTGTATCCTTGGTAAGTGACATATGGCTATATTTCTGTGCAATTATCTTAAAACTTTGTTGCTTAAAGCAATATACATTTATTGTCTCATAATTTCTGCAGTTCAGGAATTTGGGTGCAGTTTATTTGGGGTTCTCGAGCTTAGGTATTTCACCGAGGTAAGACAATGATAGTGGTCTCAGCCTTACAGAGGAATCTCTTCTAAGCTCATTCACATGAGTTTTCATAGAATTCAGTTTCTTGGTTGTTGGAGGAAGGACCTCACTTCCTTGTAGTTGTAGCTTTGCTCAGCTCCTTGCCATGTGGACACCTCCATAGGGTAGCTTACAATATGGCACCTGCCCTCAGAGCAAGAAAGTGAGAGTAAGAAAGGCCAGGCAAGGGCTTTCCTGTGCAACAGATTAAGCTCAGCGCTGTGGAGCTGTAGGCAGCTGCGATGCAAGTTTGATGCCCAGCCGCCCAGCCGGGTAGATTCCCACATGGCACAGCAGACCTCTCTTGCCTCTCCTGCCACTCCCCTCAGCAGTATATTTCAGTCGATCTGCCTGTTCTGCTCCCCACTCTGTCTCTGGTGAACCCTCTCACCGCCCCACACCTCTGGCCTGCACCCCAGCTTGTATGCATAAATAAATAAATCCTTAAAAAAAAGGCAAGATGGGGGCCAGATTATTTTTGTGACACCTATTTTTGTTTTATTCTGTATATTAGAAATGAGTTACGGGGTCCAGCCCATACTCAAGGGGATTTAGATGAAAGTGTGAACTAGCTAGAAGTGGAGGTTATTGGAAGCCATCTTAGAAGCTGGCTTAGGCTGTAAGTAGCTGAGATTATAATACGTAAAACGTGAGTTTAGAGTACATATGAGACTATCTTCAAAGCAGATTTTTCTTTGATTTATTCTGACTACTATGCTTTGGAGTGTTATTCTAATCTTAATTAATATGGATCAAAGTATATGTTTCAGATTTGCAACCTTGTCTCTGCACCTCCATTTACTGCTACTGTCCTCTGTTCCCTTTTCTACAAAGCCGAGAACTGTCTTTCTATTTATTTTATATGATATATTGTCAAAATCTGGAGGCATATTCATTTCTGTGTTTCAAAAAAAGTTGAGTGTAAAATGTTAACTTGTTTATATGTGTTCTGTTACATGAAGATAGTGCTTTTGTATGAGCGTGAGTTAGTGGAACTGTCCACTGCTAGTTGTCTGTGTCATTCTCATTTCCTTTAACAGTGTGGGATATGACTTAAATTGTCATATTTCCTCTGATTTCCACAGAAGGAGGTAATTGGTGCTGCTAGTATGTTTAAAATATATCTCTTTAAGGCTTTCTTCCTTTGCGGTGAAATACTGTGTTGTCGGCTGTTTTCCTTAATATTGTCAGCGATGAATTTTAAAGAGTTGAAATCATGGTAACTTTAGGCCCTTATTAAGGTGGAAAAGAAGAATTACTGGAGAATAAATGTACAATTCTATGAATAACTGTTTTCTGGTTGTAAAATAATGTTTATTTGTATAATCTTTAAATAATACAAAGGCAGATGGTTAATAACTCCTATCTGTACTCATAAAAGTAAAATAAGTTTGTTTTAAATTTTTTTATATCAAATGAACATGTGGGCATTTAATCTGTTACTATCTGTCCACTGGGAACAAATTTTAAATAGTATGAAAATATTTAGAAATGATTTTTTAGTTATGGAACATCGTTTCTTATTTTGCTTCTCATTGGCTTCTTTGTTCTTGTTGGCAATTCTGAAGTATTGAAATTTGTCTCTTCTGTAGAGACTGCTCCTCCCTTTTATCCAGGAATAGATTTTGTGGCAAATCATTGAGTCAGCAGTTATTTTGACTCTAACTGAAAGAGATAAAGTTCCTAAGAATTTATTATATATGTGTCTTGCCTCTGAGTGAGCAAGAAAAATACATACCCATCAGTGCTGACTGGTTGGTAATTTCTGAAACACGATGCCACAGCTCCTCATAAATAACAGAGTAACAGAATCACGGAGAAGTTGGCAGAGATCAATCTCTAGATGGATGAGTTAGTCTATAAGCAAATAGCTACTCAACTTCTTTTGACTTTTAAGTATGGTCTATGTGTTTTCTGATCCAGAGCCTTGGATTTCAGTAAATCCCTAGAGATGAAGAAATTTTTACAGATAAATAAAGACTAACAGTTCAGCAACTGAACATTGGTATATGGACATGCAATGCAATTTCAGTGGGAGACACACCTGTTCTGCTTCAAGAAAATGCATTTATTCCTTAACTTGTTATTGTGGAGATTCACCACCACTGCTTAGTGAGTTGAATTTGACCCTGATGTTGTGGGATGAGAAAGAATAGATTACATCAGTGATCTGCAAAAACTACCAATAAAACAATTGTGTGGCCTACTTGTTCTATTTTTGGCATATTTCTAAGGCTGGGCTATGCAATGTCTTTGCCATATATTTGTCATTAACCTTTATAAAAGCATAACTTTAGTAGTCAAAGATCTCGCCAAACCTTGCCACATTTCTTCAGCACTATGCATAGGAACTATAAACTTGTTTCTATTTGATAGGTGGGCTACCTGATAATCCTGTTTCCCTATTTGAACCCTGCCAACATAACCCAACTCTGTAAGTGAACAAGGAGATGAACTAAAAGCAAGTAAATTTTATTTGAAATTTCAAATGAGAAAGGAACCCAAGCAAGCCTTTTCTCTATCTCTGCAGGTGAGGAATGAGGTGGGAGGAGATGTCTGGAAATGACCTTGAGGTGCCATCAGCTAGCATCTCAGGGTTTTGGTAGCAGTAGGCAGACAGGGTGGTTAGAAGTTTGAAAAAGACTCGTGTCACATTTTTTAGTAGCCTGTATAGACTTTGCCTCATTGTATGGCTTCTTACAGCCTTTTTACATTTGCACAAATTGAGGTATTTTTAAAATGGATTTCTGTTTCAATATGCCACTGGGTAGGAACAGAACTACTGTATAGAGAATGTTAACTATTTTGGGATGGATAACCTTAGACATCCTTGTAAAATAAGCTAAGTGCCTTTCGAAGTCCGTCTGGATGAAGGGATTTGTACCATCAGTACTATCCAAGGCCCCAGACAGGGAAGAAAAACTGACATTTTAGAAAGAACCAAGAGAAATGGCAATACAGATAATAACAACAATAAGTCCCTACTGTGTGTTGGGCACTGTGTCAGGTACTTTATATACATTATGTTCTTCATGAAAACAACGATGGAGAAGTGGGATTGTTATTTCCTGTGTGCTCACAGTAACAGAAAAATAGCAAAGATCATTCGTCTGCTGCAAAGCCACGTTCTTTCCTCTGTACTGCTATTTCCCACTATGAATGAATGGTTGCTCACTGAACTCGTGCTGCAGTGGCTGCAGATAGCTTCATAGACTGAGACTTAACCTGTTGTGCCACCAGGGAGGCCCCGATTCCAGTTTTCTTGGCACTGCTTTTCTTCTTGTCCCATTCCTAACGTTGGGCCAGTGCCAGTAGGGGGACTCTACTTAACTTCCTCAGGGTATGAAAAGACAAAGTTAATTCCGTCACCGATATTTTCACACACCCTAGAAATGTTTCGTGGCTTTATGAATAGATTAAAATATATGATAGAGCTATGAGCCTATAATAGAGAACAAACATGAAAAAAGGTCTTGGTAATGATGGGAGGTGTTGTCTGCTCACTGGAATAACTCCCCGTGAAAATTTAGCACGCAGGGCATGGGGACCACTCTGCCCGTTCATACCTGAAAGCCATCAGCCCCTCTGTGAATGTCAGGGAGCGGCACCTTCTGACTTGAGGAGCTGCGAGGAGGGGCTAGAGCGCCTTAATCCTTGCTAGAAGCACAGTGTTTTCTAGCTGTGCTGCAATAGCACGGCTATTCCTAACCACCGATTGGTCATAGGGCCTTCCAGGTGGGAGTTCTCACTGAAGTGGAAAGAATTGCGAAAGGCCTGGAGTTGGTGGCTGTATCTAGGTCTCTGAGTCAGTTGTCTACTCCATGTGAGGGGGAGCAGGTTTCTCGCGTAGGAACTCCAATGATGCTAAGGTTTTCTCTTTGCAATGGATAGAAGATCCCAATCTACTAATGACATCAGCCAAAGGTACAGGTAGCAGTGGTGTGTCAAGAGTTTGCTACTCTTGTTAGGTCATTTAAACACAATCCAAAAAGACCTTCAGGTGCCGGGTGATTTTTCTGAGAATATCACCAAATTTTGATTCTGCTCTGGGGTTAGACTACTTCGGTAATCCTGGCTCTGCTACTTTTGTGACCTGTGGCCTCAAATTTTATCCACAAAATATGGAATAACAGTAGTATTTACTTCAGAGAATTTACCTCAGAGATTGTTAGTTTAAGTAAGTTAGTACATTTGTAAACTTCTTAGAAGTGTGGCTGGTGCATTATAAAAGTGTTCAATAAATGTTAGTTATGATTAATAAAAAAGCATCCTTGAGTGCCTATTACGTGCAGGCACATTTTGAGTTTATGCATCCCCACCGGCCTGACTCTGTCCAACTTAGGTTGATATTTATTAAAAGTGCTTCTTGATTTTTACTAGGTATCACACTTTTTATTAAAATCAGTGAGTTAGAACTCTCTCAAAACCAACCAATCCTGTTTTGACCTAATAACAAAATTTTACAACTGGAAGGGATCATAGAGATCATGGATGCCACTTCCTTATTTTATGTGGTTGAGGAATCTGAAGCCCAGGAAGACGGAAGAAACATCTGTTTTTGTCACTTAGGCATTTCGCCTGTTGGCTAATGAGAAAATTATAAGGCGGTTATGGCAGATTAAGGCTTATGTTTCTTTAATGTGTCATATGAAGTCATTATGTGCACAGTGATGCTTCCTTGGAAGCATCTAGAATAAAATAGAAGTTAGGCGCTAAAAAGAAACTAGGGAGAGAATGATTTGATCTCTCAGGCGGTGAGTAGGACGCACAAGACCCAGAGTTGTGGGCCCCTTCAAAAAGGAATGTGTCTCTCTCAGGAGGGAGCAGCCAGATATAGAATTCTCAGAGTGTTCAACATCCTTGTTGGGAACCACCTGAGAGACCGGGAGTTGTTACTCAGAACATCTGATTCCTAACCCCAGTTATACCTAACAAACGATCCTGAAAATAGTGTGAAACAACAGGGAACATGAAGATCTTAATAAAAATTATGGTATAACAAGATGTATTGCTTGAAATGAACATAATCTCCATCCCTAAAAACAAAATCAGAGGACTGAAGTCCAGGTACTTCAGCAATGCAAGAAGAGATAGCGTTTACTGTTGTCCTGGCGAAAAATTCTTTATTCTAGCAGCTGACAGCCAGGTGCTAAGACTTACTTATTTTTGTGAGAGGAAAAAGCAATATTCAGTTTGGGACATTCATTTGGAGAGCTCTGAGGAGCTGAAGTAAAGTGATCTTGATGTAAAAAATAATGAAGAATGAAGACTTAAAAATAAATCAGTCTCTCTCTGTTTCTCCCACTCCTTCATTCCCTCCCTCTCAGTCTTCTTCCTTCATTCCCTCCCTCCTCTGAAATATCTTCTGAAACTGTGTGCAAAAAACCAAATCAGTTGCTCTTTTTCATTGATATTAGAATAAAACAGAGGTGGAATTTATTGCAGCAGACATTTAAGTAATAAATTATGAACTTTTTTCATGCTTTCAAAGTTACTTCTGCCTGGACTACCAAAGGAGGAACTAACTTCTCTAGGAAGATTATTTGTGGTATACTTAAAAATAAACTGATGTATATATCAACAAATCCTGAGGAAAAAACTCTATGTATCAGTATACTCCCCCTAAATACCTCAGCTGAATATTATTTAGAATTTAATAGTTGTTTGCATTCTTCTTCTGATGTAAAATTTGCAAAGAAATGCATCACATTAAGAGTACATTCACTGAGTTTCAACACACATACACGTGTCTAACCTATCAAGATAAGGAACACAGACCGTACCTTCATTTTTCCTTCCCAATGAATTCCTCCTCCAAACCCCAGAGAAAACCCCTGTTCTGATTTTTTTCTATAATAGATTCATTTTGCATTGATTAATTTCTGTAGTAGATTTTTTTCTATAGTAGATTGATCTAACATCATGTAAATATATACGCTTTCGTATGACTTCTTTCACTCTGCATAATGTCTGAGATTCAGCCATGTTTGTTCACATGTCAGAAATTTGTTCTGTTTTGCTGGCTTCATTGCTTCCTACCATTGATTATCTGTTCTCCTATTGCTGGGCACTGTTGTTTTTGGCTGTATGAATAAAGCAACTATGAACACCACAAGTCTATTTTCATTTTTTTAAAAATATTTATTTATTTATTTTGTAGAAGAACTGGGGTGTAGGCCAGAGGTGCGGGAGGAATGAGAGGATTCACCAGAGACGGAGTGGGAAGAAGAGCAAGGCAGATCTACTGAAATATACTGCTGAGGGGAGCAGCAGGTGAGACAGGAGAGGTCTGCTGTGCCATCTGGTTTAGTTCCCGGGCCAGGTATGAAACAGTGCTGAGATTTAATCCCTAGGCCACCAGGGAGGCCCCTTTATTTTCATTTTATTGGGGGAATATCTTCATGTGGAACTGCAGGTCATGGGCTGGTTATATGCTGCATTTTAGAAGAAACTGCCGGACCTTTTCCCAGCACGGTTGTGTCATTTCAAGCCCCCATCAGAATGTGCTCCAGATGTTCCATCACCTCACACATTGGCTTCTGGGTTTAACAGTGGTTAACGGTGGTCATCTGCTGTTAGCTAAATTTGCATTTCCTTGATGAGGAATGATGTTGAACACTTTTTCATGTACTATTGACAGATATATATACACACACACACTTTTTGTATATCTCAACCCTTTTGCCCATTTTAAGTTGGGTTGGTTTGTCTTTCTGTTTTTCAGATGCCACAGATTTTTGAATATCAGTGGATATCAGTATTTTGTTAGGGGTATGTTTTGCCAGTGTTTTCTCCAAGTTTGTGACTCACCTGCTCACTTTTTTTTGTTTCTTCTTCCAAGTGTGTCTTTATTTAGAAATATCTAGGTGTTTAAATACCTAAATATACTTGAATAACATTTTTAAAGCTATTTATTTATATAGATAAAATTTTATATCTGCTTCGGGTGTAGTCAATGTAGCGCACCCACCAGAGAAGCACCCACAGTCCTGCACCATAGTCTGTTGTGCGCACATCCCTCCCTCTCTGGATGCCTCAGTCCTATAACCCTGGAAATGTACTTATTTTCCTTTTTTTTTTTTTTGGATTTATTTATTTATGCATACAAGCTGGGGTACAGGCCAGAGGCGTGGGGCGGTGAGAGGGTTCACCAGAGATAGAGTGGGGAGCTGAACAGGCAGATCGACAGAAATACACTGCTGAGGGGAGTAGTGGGGCGAGGCAGGAGAGGTCTGCCGCGCCATGTAGGAATCTTCCCAGTCGGGGTGGAACTCGCGTGGACAGCTCCACAGTGCAGCGCTTAACCACTGCTCCACCAGGGAGGTCCTGGAAATGTACTTATTTTATTAATGGTGTATTTTGATGAGCAATTTTTTTTTCAGTTGTTTATTTTATTTTATTATTTTTTATTATTTTTTTATTCATATCTTTTACATTATTGTGTATTCCCCATAGATTACCCACCACTGATTCACCCATGAACCATCACCATAGTCGCTTGTGTGATGAGCAAATTTTTAAATTTTGATAGTCTTTTTTTATTCCATGGTTACTAATTTCTGTGATGCAAGATGTCTTAGCTGCCCAAGTATCATGAACATGTCCTTCCATACTCTCTTGTAAAAGCCTTGTAGTTTTAGCTTTTATGTTTAGTTTACCTTTTTATCAATTTTGTAAGTTTTGAAGAATAGACCTCCTAAACTGTGTGGGATACTTTTATACATAAACAAATAAATGAATTTTAATCAGGTTATGAAAACCTATTGTGACATCTGTCCTGAGAAGAATAGGTACAAACATGGACTTAGTGAAAAGATCAGACCATCTTCCACATTCATGTTTTGTTTATCAGCATGTAAGTTAAAAATAAAAGAATTCTCTGATGAGAGAGCAATCTTGGCTTCAAGAGGTATTTTTTTTTTTTTGAAGATTTATTTATACATACAAGCTGGATGGGATACAGGCCAAAGGCGTGGGGCGGCGAGAGGGTTCACCAGAGACAAAGCGGGGAGCAGAACAGGCAGATCAGGAATACACTGCTGAGGGGAGCAGCGGGCGAGGCAGGAGAGGTCTGCCGCACCATGTGGGATTCCCCCCGGCTGGGCGTCGAACTCACATCTTGCTGCCGACAGCTCCACAGCGCAGCGCCCAACCGCTGAGCCACCAGGGAGGCCCCTTCAAGAGGTATTTTAAACACACATCTTTTCAGCTAAAGAAAGATGAACTATTCTGTGCATCTACCGGTGATGGTGAGTGACCGGGAGAGAGGAGCAGCACCTGTGGATACCTCTGGCTTCTGTCTGCTTAAACATGAATTTGGGAGAAAAATGAGAGCAGAAACAGCACCCTCCTTGATTACACAGGAGACAGAAAGTGACTCTGTGGTTGCCAGTTGTCCTCATACTTGTTCTCCTCTGTCCCCCACATTCAGATCTGTGGAAGATGACCCTGGCCACACTGCTTCAGGCAGGGAACATAACTTTTGTTCCTTTACAAGGTCTGGCTCCCAGCTGTTACATCGATGGCGAAATCTGACACACTGATAAATGAACAGGCCACCTGATATTCTATCCAACAGAGGGCAGTGGCTCATTTAAACTCTCACATAACATTTGCTCTGAAAATGGATTTTCTGAAACTTTCCACTTAAATAACTGTGGATTAACTTTTAGTGAGGCTAACATAGTGGAAACTAAGCAGAGCGAATAACCCCAGACTGTTGGGCAGCCACACAATGTCACGGTTCTGCCTTAATTCACTGCATATTACTTCCTTTGAAATTTGCAACCAGATTCTAAACTCTTCACCATTTAAAGTCTGGAAATGCTTAAAACATTTGGCCATTTGTTCACCTTGTTTAAGCAGTACACCAAGGTAGGGTAAAAATATGTTTGTCAAAGCGTAGTTCTCTCAAAGACTAGACTGGTACTTTCGAAATGTTCTTCTCACTTAGCCAAGCCATAGGATGTTAGTGATCATGTTTTTATACAGTCCTTTCAGTGATAACATTCCATGACATGATGCACCCCCCTCCCCCCTATTTTTTATGAACTTAAAAAAAGTTTCTAATATAAAGGTTATATTATCAGCGAATGCTAGTTGGAAAGAACCAAATAGGATTTTGAAGATACCCTTCTTTAACAATGCCTTAAATTTTTACCCCCTTATCCATTCCTCCTTGCTTTCTTTCTCACGACATTATGGCTTATTGTGTCTCCACCAGGTAGCTTGCATGTGATTTACACAGTGAATGGCCCTGCTTTCGGAGCCAGTTAATGATATAATATCCCCATTTATATTCAGAGCAGTCAACACTTTCTAGCTCTCAGAATAATAAAAGCACCTGCATTTAATATACATGGAAGAATGGGAAGGCAAATAGCAGATAAGGCACAATCAGGTAAGCGTAATCAGATAAAATATCACAATATTATAGTAGATCAGCATCTGGTAATGACTTGAATTTTGAAAGACTGACAAACAGCATGGCCTAAAGCAGCCAGGCAATACCTCATTCAGATCGACTCTTCCCAGAGCTGATTGCTCCTCTCATGTGTTTTCTGGCAGATTAAGCAGGTAGGGTTTCTTATTTTAACTCTTCTAGAACTGTATTGTACCTCTGGAAAAACACTAACAAAGCTCCTTTTGAACCCAGATTGAAGACAAAAGCAAATGACATATCTAAAAGCAAAACCTTGTATCTCCCAGCAGTTATCTCAAAATTGATCCAAATAAATTGTATTTAAAAAAAAAAGAAAGCTTGTAGTGATCGGCAGAGCTTTCTTTTCCATCTCTGTATTTACTGCATGGCGTTGATATTTTATTTTATTTGTTTTTAGCTGGGGAAAACTGTTAGTTTATTAGAAACTGATTTTTCTCAGAGAACTTCTTTACTTTTGAGCATTGGCAGCTGGTAAAACTAGCTGTGTGCCTTAGCCTTGCATGAGTCCTAATGTGATAGAAACATATGGAGTCAAATAAACAGCAAGCTTCAGATTTGCAAAAATATGAACTGAACAAACCTGGTTTGTACAGTGGAGTTTAGTAGTTTTCCTTTTCCTTTTTGTTGGAGGTCAGTGATCTCTCCCCTGAACTCACTTCACTTTACATGCCATGGAAGCATCAGAGTTTAAAGTGTGAGGGGAATGGCCCAGGACTTGATAATAGACAGATGTAGGCCCACAGCTGACGCCAGGATTGGCCTCTCTCGAGGGGTTGGCCCCAGCTCCTTCACAGAGAAATTACAAAGTATTTTTGCCCTTATCTGTTGCCACTGGAGTAGGACATGGTGTGTAGAAAATGGAACTCTCTGCTCCTCCTTCTGAGAAGGCCTCTATTCAATCTCTTAGTCCTCAAATTTTATGCTTTTGTTCCATGTTTCAAGGGTAGCAACCTGGGGGTATATTTAAAGGACACTTTCATAAATATGAGTAAGAAAGTGATGAAATAACTGTCTACTGCTTTCAGAACAACTTTTTGAATGAAATAACTCTTCCCTAAATACCTTTCTGTGTCTCTATCTGGTTTAGTCAGCTCAGGCTGTGATAACAAAATATCATAGATTGGGTGGCTGAAACAACAGAAATGTATTTTTTCACACTTCTGGAGTTTGGAAGTAGGTGAGTTTTGGTGAGCGTGCTCTTCTTTGCAGAGAAAAAGAAAGAACAAGCTCTCTGGTGTTCCTTCTTTTTAATGACAATAATCCCATGAGGTCTCACCTAATAAGGTCACCTAAACCCATTTACCTCCCAAATACCACATCTCCAAATACCATCACATAGTGGGTTATGAATGACTTTGCCATTTGAATTTGGGGGCACACTATTCAACCCATGGCATGACTCAATTGTTTTACTGTGGCAAAGTGAGTAAGGCTGAGAAAAAGAGCCTCGCTAGCAAAATAGTTGACATGAAGACTATAAGGCGTCTGGCCACCATGGAGCCAAGTGAATTAACAGGACCCCTTGATAGCCTTATTAGTGCCTTCTCTCACACACCCATACACACACTCACCTATGACTGCAACTTTAGACTTTTAGAGAAAGAGATTATAAGGGAAGGTGCTTGTGTCAGGAATTAATTGGAAAAGTAACAATCTTCAGGATGTTTATGGCATCAACATTTCTCGTACTTTCTATTATACTTTCTATCTTCTCTGATTACTGATTACAGAATGATGAATTAACCACAGAGGATTCATTCACCCAAGAAGTTATCAGTTATATCCTGAACAAAGATGGAAGGAGAGTTAATTTTCAGAAAATTTCTAATGACAAGGGTAGCAAGTAAAGAGTTTGTGGAGAATCGGGGATTCACTATATACCCTTTTTCCAGAACATCCCACTTTAATGTATTCTTTTAAAAAATTCATTATTAAATGCTTTGGGGAGGTGGGCTGAGATTTATAGTTCTATCTGAAGAACTGTGACTTCTTCAAGGTCATGAGAAGAGATCTGGATTATTAATTTAACATGAACTACACAATATTGAAAATTGGAGGCAAAGCCCTGAAAATTGAAGGCAACACCCCCAATAGTTTGGTTATGCATTTTTGTTGTGACCTAAGAGTAATAAGCGAATCAATCTGTTATTTTAACTTGTCATCTTGTGAGTCTAGTCATGAAAAGCCACAAGGGCCATGTTAAAAAGGAGATGTATTATCACTATCTGATTTGTGATAGAGCCAGCTTTAGATAAAGTATAATCGAGACTATTTCAGCCTCCAAATTGAAAACATTTCTGTTTCTGCTTGAAGCCACATGAAGAGGCATTTCATAAATTGTGATGGTGATAATGTAATGAGCAAAATTATTTTCTGGTTCCACCTTCATTTTTTACCCTTTCATCAGTGTTCTTTTCCTGGAGGGCCAGACTACTACAATAAGTTATTAGTAACACAGTTGTCTGAGGTAAACCCTAAGCAGTGACTTGAGTATTTAGCTATATGGAATTGAATATGAAGCATAAGCCTTTCTGACTTAAGATTGTGGCTTATACATTTTGCCAGCACCATCCCATTTTTGGCAGATGAAGTAGTGATCTTTTGGAAATGATTGAAGAACATTAAAAGACTAAAGAGGCATGTAGGTATAATGCATTTACCCTTAGTGAAGGATAAGAATCATTACCTTAAGAGAGAATCTATCATTATTTTTTAAGGACTGCATGATTCATTCTTTTCCCTTGCATATATATTATAATTTGTGTTAAAAATATTAGGTAACAAGAAATTATACTTCTTTGTTGCCTTTTTGATTGTTTTTGGATGATAAACTCTGACCAAGGAAAATACCTAAGTTGGCCTTTTTAAATGCATATCCCAAATCTAAATATGGTTTATTTCAAGCTTCTGGAATTAATAGATTAGAACTTCTTAGGAAGTCATTTAGTTTTTTACTTCAGCTTTATCCTTTGAAAAGCAGATCCACATTATTTTATTCTAGGTTTAATAATCTACTCATTTCTTAGCCAAATTGTCTAGATAGTTGTCAGGAGATTTTGTCATTATGTGATGGGATGCAATTATTTAGTAAGTTATTGCTATAAAGACCTTATAGAAATACTTATATAAATAGATATCTAAAGTACAAGTGTATATAGTTGGAGATGACAAGTTGTTAAATATCAAATATGATTAGCAGAGAAAAACCATCTAAAAAATAATAACTTAGCTGAGTAATAAATGCTACAATTAACATATTCTACAAATTTATCAATACCATGGCTCAGTGTGTCTTTGTTACTCTTTAAAATTAATAGTGACAGATACCAAGACCCTATTAATATTTTAATATTCTAATAGGCACAGGCAAGCATGCAGCAAAGAATGTAAATCTGCACAGGGTTGCAGGGCCATCTCTAGAGAGACTGTCGGTAGGACAGCTCAGTCCTCATGAAGCTTTTTTAGCTTCTTTCTGGTTACATTCTCATGTCAACATCCAGTTTCAGAAAATGGCCTAATTTGAACAGAACAATGTGCTAATAATACAAGGCAAAACTCACAGAGCACTTAGCATACTTTATACTCACTGGGTATTTTAAGAAATACTAATATTCATGTCAGTGTATCCTTATAGCCTCTGTCTTCTGAAAAATTGTATGAGCTCTCACAAAGGATATATTTTGTGGGAGTTTGAAAAAATATTTTTTTCCCTGATTCTAGCACTTGCAGTCTCCTTGCTCTCTCCATCTCCAAATTCATCCTTAGTAGAAGTGATGCTGATAATGTATATGGACTATTGTGAGACACCTGAGAGAATAAAACTGAATGACAGGACACAAAAGATAGATTATCTTCCACTTGAAAATTAGGCTTATTGGGGTAAATTCTGAGATGGCAATTAAATCTTGGAAAACAAGGACTTTTTGAGATTTTTGACTCCTGGACACACTACTTCTCTACAAAAATAAAAATTGAATGAAATAGGAAAAGAAGGAAAGATAAACTTTAAAATGCATACATCGAGTTCACAGCAGGGTGACTAGCCCAGAGAAAGGACATAGCAATGCTGATTTCCTGTTCTTTTCGGCTTCTGAGTCCTATTTCCACAAGAATCTTTGACCTTCCTGTGAGACACACAATGTATTTTGCAGCTCTCATAAAATTTTCCTCATAGTAGACTTTAAATTTAAAGGTATATTGATAGTCCCCTCTGTAATGATATGTCCATGTACTTTGATTATCAAGAAAGGTGGTGCTATTGCGAAGGAGGGTCTGCCCCTCTAGGAATGTCAGTCTGCGCCTCCTCAGTGGTGGCCTTGAAGGATCGCTCGTTGAAGTTCACTCAGGACCAGAGATCGTAGCACAGAGACCACATATTTCTCAGTTGGAATTTCCCAAGCTAAAACCACAACTCATCTCTAGAGCAAGGAGGGAAAAGCTAAGAGGCAGGATTACAGAAAAAAAAGGAATTTTTGCCAAGAAGTTAGAATTTGTATGCTGACTCCCAGAACAAACATCCTACCAAATGTAGGTTCGGTGGCAGCTGCCAGAATCTGTGCAAGACCCGAATTATTCTGTTCCTGGAGCCTTCTTATACTTCAACTGGTGATGACTTATTCTGAATCACCTGATTGTTTTTAGAACTCAGACACAAGAAATAAATTTCTTCTCTCTCTTATTCTCCCTCTGTCTCAAATATTTTTTTTACAACTTGAAAGAAGTTGCTTTTTTTTTTTTTTTTGGTCTTTTCTCTGCTGCTAGTTTGCCTAACTGATTTTTCTCTCTATAAGCTCTACTCAACTCCCACTTTTACATATACTTACTGTTTCTTCCTATGATTTTTATAGTTTCAGTCCTCACCTCCTTTCACTCCGTTATTGTCCCAGGCATATATTGGACTGGCCACCATCTTGTCCCGATCTGTTCACCAACTATTCCTCCTCCAGCGTCTACTCCAGCCTCACCCACCTGTCAGTAAAGTTTTCCTTCTCTTTCTCTGGTCTAATAAACTCTATTTTCTTTAATTCTGCAGCACATTGAACATTATAAAACGAACTTTTAAGATTATACTTACTTGTTGGCTGGCCTATCTTCACTAGATTGTTTGCTCTTTGATGACAGGGTCTGTGCCCTTTATTTTCATGTGTCTGGCACACACTAGGTGCTGATGGAATATTTGATAAACAAATATTCAGTAATTCTCTTTTGTTACATGCAACAAAATAGTTTTAAATTAATTGGGAGCTTTTGATTGAAAGATATTAGTGAAAAAATAAGTGCTTATATAGCAGTTCCTTAAATATGTCATTTCATTCAACATAGTTTTCGTTTACTGTTGATGAGAAAAAAAGAAATTGATTCTTCACTGGGGCCACTGTCTGTGTGGAATTTGCACATTTTCCCTGTGTCTATGTGGGTACTTCATTTACATCCCAAAGGTGCACATTAGGTTCATTGACATGTTGAGAGAGAGAGAGAGAAAGAGAGAGAGAGAGAAAGAGAGATGGAAAGATATTCTGTGCAGTGTTGGACTCTATCTTGCACCCTGAGCATCAGGATAGGGTCCCATCCTGAACTGGAATAAGCTGGAAAATGAATGGATGAATGAATACAAATTGTTAATATTAGAAGTGTTTGGGATATTTTTTAAGAAGTTGGGTCATGTTTTTGTGACCAGAAATATGCTGTAGAAGCTAAACTCTTGTTTATATCATTTAGCCTGTGCCAAGATTGATTCATTACACTTTGTTTCACTCCAAGTTGCAGTTTCCACGAACCTATTGATAATGTCAAGTGAAGACTTACTGTATTTTATTTGTTTTAAGACATGGAAAACTACATACATTTAGGAAATTTGGGTTAAAAAAAATGGACCTGCTAATGGTTACAGGATAGACCATTTGGAAGATGGCATAATGAGGCACATGGAAACCAGTCCCAGGGTTCATAAGCCAGAGTTCTAGACATAGTTTTGCCATAGAACCTTGCTAAAAGGTGCCCCGAGCTTTCCCCTTGCTGAGCCTAATTTTATCATCTTGCAGAATGGCCAGCTCTGAAACTGTCATCTGTGATTACAAGAAACTTTACCTATCTAGCCCTATATAAAGGCACCTAACTATTTCTTGCATTCTATTCAATTTTGGGGTCCTCTAAGTACTTAGTTTTTTCTTGGTTTCCTCCTTTCATACACTTCACCATCCCCTAGTACTGCAGGTTTAGCCTTGAAACTGCAGGCTAGTTTGAACACAACATGCTGTTACATGGTTCTTCCATTCTTCCCATCTGCTCGCCAGAGTCACCTCTCCACTCTCTCTCTTTGCCTTATTGCACCAGCTTGTTAGTCTCTGGCTTGTTAGTCTCTGGCCAGTGACCCAGATAAGATTTTAAGGCCTCCTTGCATTTTGCACTATCTTCAATTTTTTGTGCAAAAATCATCCTACCCCAAAAGTCTACAGCCATTTCACCATCAGCTTACTTCCCTTTTTTATACTTTACAAAACTCCCCCAACTTTAATAAGACAATCATAAAAAGCCCTGTTTATGGAATATTTACTATATGCTAGCTGTTGTGATAGGCATTTGCTGACATCTCTAGTCCTTGTGGCATTCCTAAAGGTTAGATATTTTGCATTAATTTTAGAGTTGAGGAAACCGATTCTTAGAGTTTTTTAAAAATAACTTACCCACATTGTACAACTCCAAAGCCACTGCTGTCTCCCCTGTGTTATGCTGCATTTCAGCATATATAGGTCCATTATCAATTTTTGCTGTTTTGTTCAGATCTGTTTTTTCTTTTTTCCGAGACAATGCATCATCAAAAAGAAAAACATTTCGCCACACTTTCTGACATATCAACTTGCTATTTTACTTTTTCTTATACATTCCTCTATTCTTATTTCACACGTTTTTAAAAGTTATGATCATAATATAGCATAGGCCTTACTCTAAAAATAGTAATTCCATAAGCGTCTTCTCTGTTGCTCTCTTCCATGTCATCGTTTCAATGACTGCGTAATTTTACTTAGATTATTCTTTGGGCAGTACATTATGTCATAATAATATGTATGTCCTCTTTTATATTATTGGTCATAAGTTGGCTTTTAAAACTGTCTTTTGTGGAATTTTTAAATATTCACAGGAGACTAGAAAGGATCTGCTTCTGTCACCCAGTTACAATAATAATCAACATTTTACTCATCTTGTTTCATCTACTTGCCCATTTTTCTCTTGAGAACATGAAAGAAAATTTCAAGTATATTATAGTGATACTTGTGAATATGTCACAATAAACTTGTAACTTATTAGAATTTTTCCCTAATTGATCCAATACTTAGTCTATGTTTAAATTTCCCTGGTTATCACAAGAGTGATTTGCACTTGGTTTGTGCACACGTTGCAGTTGGTGTTATATCATTAAAGCTTCATTTATTGTCAATATTGTAGTACCTACACACTCAAACGCACACACCTTTTTAATGCAGTCAGTTTATTGGCAAAAGCATGTCAATAGTCTGGCAGAATGTTTCCCATTCCAAGACTGCTATTTCTTCAAGGTCTATCTAACTTGTTTATCTACTATATTTGTTTTCACTAGTACTTAAATGTGGGAGACCTTAATAAGATTGTGTTCAAATTTTGTAAACCAGGTCCTTTCAATTTGAGGTCAAGCTCAGCATACTGGTCAGAATTTTTTTTTACCAGATATTGAACTTCTTTCTTGTTCTGCCAGAAAGTTTCTTCTATTGGCATTTTCTTCAAATAAAAGCCCATTCATGTCAGATGGGTGTAACTGGATGCCTGCTAATCCCAGCTCTTTGGCATTAGTCCAATGTTAACATTCACTAACTTCTTTCTAGCCCCTTCACCCTTGGTGGAATACCAGGAATTGCCTGAAATACTTTTAAAATCTGCTATAAACCCAAGAAAAACCTCAGTTTGAAGGAGAAATAGTTGGGATTGAGGAAGGATGCTTCAGCCTTAGACAGCAAATGTTCTGTTTCACAGATTAAGTTCAAGTGGATTGGGCATGACTATTGTTTTAGTGCCTTTACAGATCAGAAAAGGACTAAGACATCCACCTGTTGTTTTTTAATTAAATTTTTTTAAAAATATTTATTTATTTATGCATACAAGAACTGGGATATCGACCAGAGGTTCAGGGGGTTAGAGGATTCACCAGAGACAGAGTGGGGAGCAGAATAGTCAGATCTACTGGAATTCACTGCTGAGGGGAACAGCGGAGACAGGTAGGGTCTACCGCACCATGTGGATTATCTCCCTGGCCAGGGATCGAACTCATGTTGCAGTGGCTGATGATAGCTTGATAGTGCTGGGTCTTTAACTCCTGCACTACCAGGGAGGCCCAAGACATCCACCTGTTTTTCTATATTTATATCCTTTGAGCTTAGGCTAATTTAAATGGCATCACTCTTTTTGAAGTGTTAATCTGGAAAGCCATCCTAAAGCAGTAAGTTCTAATGAGTCTGGGTCCTTCACACTAAGCATGGCAACCATGGCTAGAAGGTTTGAGTTGGGGGAATTTCTTATCTCCATAAAACACACTCCTCCTTGCATTTTAAATGGCATCTCTTCAGGACAACATAATATCCAGAGTCCAACCAAATAGAGCAAAAGCATGTGCAGGATGTGAAACTCCTGGCCCTCTGCCTTTGGAGAGACCCTTTCTGTAGTTCATGGACATCAT
Organism: Scalopus aquaticus; assembly: GCA_004024925.1. Taxonomy (NCBI): domain Eukaryota; kingdom Metazoa; phylum Chordata; class Mammalia; order Eulipotyphla; family Talpidae; genus Scalopus; species Scalopus aquaticus. The sequence continues at coordinate 12,003 of PVIJ01008947.1, read as the reverse complement.
TGTTCTTTGTTTCATCATGTCTGTTTACTACATACTAGTTATTCTTTATGAATGTAGATAATTAATAAATTAGGTAATTTGTATATGCTACCTGGCACTGTTCATTCATTGTTCATTTATTTCTACTGCATAAGCAATAGACTTTCAAGCAAACAAAGGAGTAAATTCTGTATATATGGATAAAGCTAAAATAAAAAAGCTTGACTATCTGACATGAATCTAATGTGCTTTACAGACTAATCCATTATTTGAGTTTATCTGGGACTGCATGAATTAATCTTAATCATGTTTATTCTTTTAAGAATATCAACAGTTAAAAACTGCATATCTTATTGTTAAAAATGGTTTGGGAACCGAGATTTAATCTTCTAAATGAAAGAATAAAATAAGGAGCAGGGTAATTCAACTAACCATTTTTCTCCCTTAAAACTTGAAAGAAATGGAGATCAGGAATGTTAGACATCTTTAAATAAATCAGAGGTCTTATGACACTTCTAATATTTTATTAACAAAATTTTGATTTGATTTATCTATTTAAAATAACTAGCAAGGTATTCTGCTAAGTGCTGAAATATAAATTACAAACATGAATCCTTGATTTATGTTAATGATGGATAATATAAGGGACATGGTAAGTTATCACAGATTTTGCATTATTCTCTGAGTTGGGGGATGGAATCATAGAAACCTCCTTGAGAAAGTGCTGCCTTCAGCTCCATTTGTTGATATATGGATGATAGCTGTCTTCTAAGAAATGATATAATCCCAGTAATGTGAACTTTCATTTCCTTTGCAGACACCTCCAGATTTTAGTGAAATCTGCTCGACAGTTCTCAGTGTCTCCGTGTCTTGATGATGGATCGGAAACATTTAGATGGCAGAGGAGTAAAAATAAAAGGGCTCTACATAGGTAATATTGGGTCTCTCTGATCCTTTGCAGTCATGTTAACATTTTCCTATTTCTCAAAGCACCTTCATCTCCTCTACCAGCTAGACCCTAATGATACCAACTGCCAACTTCCAATTCTGTGTCAGTCCAAAATATTCATTCTGTATTCTTTACCCAGGCTGCTGTGCGTTACCAGAGAGAAAACACGTGGTTCTGCAAATCACCTCAAGTCCAGTTTTATTTGCCATTCAAGAACTTTTGTTTGTCTCATGCACCAACTCCCTGTTCTATGCATGGCTGTCCTCCTCTCATCCTTTAGGTCTTACTGTAAATGTAACTACCTCAGAGATCCTTCCCTGGTCATCCTATCTAAGTAGCCAGCTGCCCCCCACCCCCAAACCTGGTACCCTGTTCATTTATTTCTTGACACTTTGCACTATTTACAATTTTTTCCTATGGTGTTTGCCTGACATTGTCTCCACAGCTAATTTCTTGTGTACATGGACAGCATGTTTTATAAATTACTGTAGTACACTGCCTCCCAGCACACAGTAGGCACTCAGGAAGAATTTTTGTACAAATGAATAAATGGGAAGATTATGTTAAAAATTCCTAATGAGGCTTAAAAAAACACTTTTAATGTACAAGTACGAGAGATTACCTTATGGATGTCAGGTTGCATGGGCTTTTCAAATTTGTTATTGTTGTTAAATAATTAAACAGACTCTTGTGTTCTGACTTTGGAACATGTAGCAGTATTTAAGCCTTTGTAACAATGGTTCTTACCTCCCTTTGTCTGCAGGTGCCCACAGACAGCCAGTGCCTTGCTGCCTGTGGCTCCCAGTGCGCTGGCCTGAGACTTCTGCACTTGAGGAGCCACATTGGGATGCAAATGAGCATGACTGTAAGGCTAGTAGAAGGATTACTGTGAATTTATTCTAATTTGTATTAAAAACCAAAAGATAAACCTATCATAAATTTTAGGATTTAAAAACAAATAGTAATGAATTACTTGCTACATACCTCACGACCAGTCAGGACACACATCATGTCATGACAGGATGTGTGTCATGACATGTGAATTTAAATTGATGTCTTAGAAATTAATTCTAGCCACGGGGGAGAATTGTATTCCTCATGTCACTTTTGAGGAAGAACAAAATGCATGTATTTGAGAGTGCAAAATGGCAACCTTATCGGAAAAGAACTTGGAAATAATAATTGCGGCAAAGCATATATTAGTACTTGTGAAATATTGACTTTGAAACCCTCCCTCAATGATTAACATGAAATGCTTATTTAAGTTGAACTATGTTAATGCAAATATTTGTTATCTTTGTTCTACAAATGTAATTTTATATGATGCAAACTAGTTAATATTTTCTATCATTCATCTAAAATGCTTTTGGAAATGAGTTATAAGTAATTGCAGTAAAGGGGGAAATCAGCATAACAGTGGATTTGGGGGGGTATCCTTTTTTTTTTTTAAAGATTTATTTATTTATACATACAAGCTGGGGTACAGGCCAGAGGCGCGGGGTGGTGAGAGGGCTCACCAGAGACAGAGTAGGGAGCAGAACAGGCAGATCAGAAATACACTGCAGAGGGGAGCAGCAGGTGAGGCAGGAGAGGTCTGCCGCACCATGTGGGATTCTCCCCGGCTGGGCATCGAACTGGCATCGCAGCTGCGGACAGCTCCACAGCGCAGCAGCGCTCAACCGCTGGGCCACCAGGGAGGCCCAGCGGGGGAGGGCAGGTATCCTTTTTAGTGTCTACTTTCTCAGGACAAGTCAACCAATTGAGGAACCTTTCAGCCATGGTACACATACTTAGCTCATTATTTTGTTGTAGGTGCTATCTGCAGAACACCAGAAAACTCAGGATAGTGTTAGCCCTTATGAAGTTACAATCTAGATGGAAGAACATGATATATCTAGAAAATAAAGCAGTTTACATTTTGAAAAATAATTTTATATTTATGGAAGAGTTATAGTGGCAGATTAGCACTTCCATTATGTCCTTATTTTAGCTTCCCCTATTTTTGACGTCTTATCCAACCACAGCACAGTGATCAAATTTAGATACTGCCGTTGACCCATTACTAGCACCCAAGCCACAGACTTTATTCAGATGTCACCAATTTTATTAATATCCTTTTCTGTTTCAGGATCCAATCTGGTATATCATTACATTTAGCATGTATGTATTTTAATAATGGATAAGATAAAAATAAGAGGAAAAGCATTTTGCCCTTACATAGATAGCACTGTGATTAATATTTTGGTATGTTCCCTACCTGACACACACACATGAACAGACTCCACACACACTTTGGTCAAAGAGCACACATTTATTTTTGTACCCTATTTTTGTCTTTGAACAACTCATAAATATTTCCTATGCTATTAATGCTTGAACATGTCTAATGTATACATATTCTTATCACATAGATATAGTTTATGTTAACACTACCAGATTATTTAATGCTTATTTGCATTTTCTTCTCACAAAGACAGACACTGATGATTTTCAGTGGACCTGAATTCTGGGCAGTTTTTATGTTTCTGCAGGCTTATCACATGGAAGAATACTGTGAATACCTATAGATTTTCTTCCCTTTTGTTATTTCCATTGAGATATCCTTTATTATGTTTTTAAATTCAAAAGTAACACATTTAAACTATACTGGAATCTCTCAAATTAAAAACAAAAATCTCCTCCTGATCTGGTAGACTTACCTCACCGAAAACAGGAGAGTATCACAGCATTAACCTGAGCTTGTGTGACTGAAATTATTAGGGGTATTTCCAGCAACTGTGTAAAAATGCAGCTCAACCCTGAGCTTTTCATAAATGTTCAAAGTTCCGGTGAGTTCTCAGGAAGAATATTCCAGCCCCGTTACCTTTTGCTTTGTGACCCAGGGTGGCATTGCCTGGGCATTTCCTGTGGTTGTGGTTGACTTTTTGTTTTCAGAATTTTGCAACTTATTTGTCACTGAGGAGTCAATGTTATGTCTAGGTAACAGACACCAACATGAGGGGAAAAGGATCCTTGCCTCTGCCTTTTATAATTGATAATTCATCTGTTCCTAGGACACAAAGTCTTGCAGAGGAAGCCCCTGAGTTGGATCAGCTGACTGTTGTTGAACTCGAGCATTTTAGAAAACATGTTGGGGCATCTGGTTCCCAAAGTCAAAGGCCGTGGTGGACAGATGTCAAAAGTTTACCATTGATATTGGTGTTTACTACTACCAGGAACCAGAGACCTGGTCATTGAGAAGTGTGCCCTCTTTATAACTTTACTATGTTATTTTTTGTTGAAGTAATGCTGATTGACAACATATATCATTTAGAGGTTTATGTTCACATTTCTTCAAATGCATGTTAACACCCACTCCAACCACCAAAGCACCCATAAGCCTCCACCACACTCCATTGGTTCCCCTTCCCCATTACTCCCCATGAAAATACGGCCTTTGAAGTTAGGTAGGCCCGGGCTCAAATCCTGGTAGGTGGATAGAACACCTACTAGGGCTCCAACTTTAAGCAAGTATCTGAGCCTCTCTGAACTTGAGATTTCTCAACAGTGAACATGAAATTTTTATGCAGGTGTTGTGTAATTTGACCAAGATGTGAAAATGTCTAGTGCAGTACCTGGCACATAGTATGCCTTTGGATAAAGGTTTGTTAAATGAAAGGATGGAGAGATAACTCACATAGTCAGTTGAAGATGCTATTTTTAAAATAGGGGTGTGTTGACATTTGTGATAGAAAGCAAAAGAAATCTCAATGCAATGAGTTAAATGTCTATTTCATTTTTCTCTCGTGGTTGCAGATAAACCAACATAAAACAACTCCAGCTAGCCAACATAAAAAAAAAAAAAAAAACTTATTGGCAGGACACTCAGTTCCTGAAATCTAAAATAACCAGTCTTTGGATGGGCTGGAGCCAAGCAAGTCAGGACTTCAGAAGCAGAATATTAAACATTTTTTCTCTTGAACATGGTCAGTTGTATTTCTCCTCTTTAGTCAACTGCCATAACATGAACCGACTCTGGCAAGAAAGGCAAGATCATGTAGTACAGGTATGGCTGCTAAGGGCCACTCCTCTGACCAGGGCCAATGCCCAGGACCAGGGGAATGTTGGGAACTAATAAGCTGCACATACAAGGAATGTAAAGATTTGTACATTTTGATATCATGTATTTATCAATTATCTATCTATCTATCTCTCAATCATCTCAATCATTTCCAGAAAACTCACCATAATAAAGCTTTTCATCATCACTGAAAATGTCCTTGTACCTCTTTTTATCCACTTCTTCCCACCCCTCTATATCCTCTGCCTGTCTCTAGGCAATCACTGATCTGCTTTTGCACTATAGATTAATTTGCATTTTTTAGAATTGTACATAAATGTGATAGTGTAATATATATTCTTCTCTGTTTAATTGTTTTTACTTCAGCATAATTATTTTGAGATCCCTCTCTGTTGCAGTTTATATCACTACTCCATTCCTTTTTATGGATTAAATTATGTTCCTTTGTATGAATCTATCAATTTATCTATTTACTTATTTAGGCACATTTGGATTATTTCTAATTTGGGGATATTACCAGCAATGCAGCTTTGAACATTCATGAATAAGTCTTTAGACATATGTTCATTTCTTTGGGGTAAAAACCTAAGAGTATAATAGTTGGATCATATTGCAGGAATATCTTTAACTTTTTCAGAAACTGCTAACAATTTTCCAAAATGGTTGTGCCATTTTACATTCCTACCGACAGTGTATGTCAGTGACAATTGCTTCATATCCTCACGTTCACTCGGTATGTACCCAGAAATTATTTTTAAAAACCCTCAAAACATAAGAAGAGGACCAACAGCCTAATTTTTAAAAAGTGGATAGAAAATTTCAACAGATAATTCACCAAAGAAGATATGCAATGGCAAAAACCACTTAAGAAGATAGTCAACACCATTATAGAAATGAAAACAACAATGACATCCTTATTCAAATGGCTAACATTAAAAGAAAATGAATAATTTTATGGTATTGTGATGCCTGTTTTATAGATGAGAAAACTGATCTTGGGGAGTTTAGTAACTTGTCCACAATTGACTAGCTAAGTAACTGGTAGACTTTGAGTTTGAACCCAGGTCTGCTAACCCAGCTCAACACTGATGCTATGCAAGCAACAGCCCTTTAAGGGCGACTTCAAACCCCAGGTTAGAAACAGGAGAACTTACTACTCAGGAATACAGTATTTGTTTATTCTGATGGGACAGTTTACCACCAATAGTGGCGGTTATTATAAAACTTAGGTTTTGGTTTCTGCTTTACCTAAAGGATAAAATTTAAGTTTTTCCAGCATCTGGTTTATCTAAATTTCTCGAGGGTAGTATTCAAAACGTGGAATGGCCACTAGGGTTTCTCTTGTCCAAAAATAGATAGATGTTTAACTGTGGTGATAAAGAATATATGATTTTTTTTTCTTTTTTGGCTCAGACAAATGTGAGTTTGAATCAGAGATCCACTATTTCTTAACTGTGATCCTGCACAAATTACCAAATACTTTGATCTTTGTGATTTCTTCATCTGTAAACTAGGAGAAATAATACTGATTAGAGGATTAGAGGAGCTGATGTATATATAGAAAGTTTACTGGTAAGTCCTGAACTTAATAAATTCTCAAAATACTGTTCATGTGTCACAAATAATAATATAGATTTACGCTATGAAAAAGGTGTTTTAACTTCATTCACGGCAAAGCCAAATAAAGGACTATCTCATCACTAGGTGAGTCTTATATCTCGCTAGGGACTTGTTCTCTCCTTTAGGGTAATGCTAATCCAAGAGCATTTAATTCTTTAAGAATTAATAAGAAATCAGTGAAATATTTATCATTTGGTTGTAAATATTAGAAATATTCTTTGGAGGGAATATGTATGGTTGATGTTGAACCACATCAGCTGACTATCCACATGGTGTGTTTAAGAGTTCACTTCTCAGATATTTGGGAATCACATGGCATACAGAAATCAAAGTAAAGAGCTCTGTGGCACACGTTACTCATGCTAAGATAACGGAAGCTCAGCTGCAGTTTCTCATGACTTAGAAGTCTTATCAGACACTTGCCCTTGGTATACTTCCTTCATCCTTTATTTGCTCTCACTCCACCAGCTTTTTTTCCAGGACACCAAAAAGGATATTTTAGCTACCAATTATGCATTTTCCTCTGTCCCCTTGTTTTTTTTTTTCTGAGACCCAATCAATATTTTCAGTCAGTACTTGGAGACTAGAGTGAAATTTCCTCCAAGCACTTCTGTGTAAGATGATGAGAGACAAGCTGGTTTCTCTATTGAGAGCCTCTAGCAACTTTCTCTGAGGTAAGGTCAGTTATGAACCAGCCCTGAGGAAAGAGCCAAAAGTTCTATTGGTTGGCACCAGTGCTGATATGCAAACTTCCCAGAAGAAGGGCACTGAGAATAGAGTGTTTTTCACAGTGGCAAGGCTGTACATTATTTTCAGAGCAATTGGGTCAGGTGAGTTCTGTCACCTCCCAGCTATAAATATAGGAGGTGGCAGGTCACTGGGGGGGGGGGGGGGGGGTAGGGTCTCTCTTCTAGAGCACCATTTACATTGTTTCTTGCTGTGCCAGCTTAAGCAGGACATAGTGAACTAGAGGATGCCTACTTCCTCTTTCTTTCTTTCTTTTTTTATTACTTACTTCCTCCTTCTTGAGCCAAAATGTTGACAACTTCTTCATTGAATATCATGGTGTTTGACATCTCTTTTGCAAAAATCATACTTGTTCTTTTAGAATTTGACTTAAAAACTAGCCCATAGCATGTTAAAGTGGTGATACTTAAATTCAAGTCTAGGGTCTGTAAGATGTGTTCATAATTCATATAATTGATCCATTCATTCCTTTATTTGAGTTGTGGTAAAATACACATAACATAAAATTTGTCATTTTAAAAGTACAGTTTAGTGGTATTGAGTAATTCATGTTGCTGTGTAAGCATCACTTCCCATCTACAGAATTCTTTTTATTTTCAAAACCAAAATTCTGTGTTCATTGAACTGTAATTCTCCAACTCTTTATAGCTCCTGTCGAGTACCATAATACTTTGTCTTTATGAATGTGACGGCTCTACATACTTCATGTAAGTGAAATCATATAGCATTTGTCTTGTTCCACTCGTTGATAAAATCAGAAGTTAGCCAGTAGACGTTTTAGAACCCTTGGCAAAGAAATCCATGCGGAGAACTGGATGAATCCTCTATTTTGATGCCATTAAACATTGTACATCTGGCTTACTTTATTCTCAACCTATAATATATTCACAAAGCAACCCTCTGATTATGTTATGACTTCTTTTTTTTTTTTAGTTTTTTTTTTTTAATTTATACATACAAGCTAGGGTACAGACCAGAGGCGTGGGGCGGCGAGAGGGTTCACCAGAGACAGAGCGGGGAGCAGCACAGGCAGATCAGAAATACACTGCTGAGGGGAGCAGCAGGCGAGGCAGGAGAGGTCTGCCGCGCCATGTGGGAATCTCCCTGGCCGGGCGTCGAACTCGCATCACCGCTACCGACAGCTCCACAGCGCAGCGCCCAATCGCTGTGCCACCGGGGAGGCCCCTGTTATGACTTCTTAAAGTAAATTCAGTTAGTTGCCTCCCAAGCATCCATCCAGTCCCATTTACACTATGTAGCGTTATATTACAGTTTGGTTGTTATTGCCATCTCTTAACTCCAGAGATCAGTCATAAATCAATTTTGGTAAACCAACAATCATTGTCATGGTGACTAATTCAAGGATGGATATTGATCATGGCCTAAACCAATCCTAAACCAATCAAAGCCTAAACAGTGATTAGCTTATGTGTTGGTGCTTACCTCGGTTGGTCCAAAGTGAAGTTCAGGAACTTTATTTGATGGTCGGGCAAAAAGAAGTCATTCTTCTTTTGCTGCAGTGAATTAAAAATACATATCACCTTATTGCTGTCAACAACCATTCTGTAGCCATAAGAAGTCCTAGGAGAAAGCAATAGGATGAGAAATAGAAGCAATGTGTGGAAAAAAAATTAATTCTTGGTGATAGACTCAAGCATTGCCCAGAGCACTCCCTTCTACACACATTTTGAGTGACATGAATCCATAAATTCTCTTTATTGTTGACCTGAATTTGAACTGTTTTCTTTTATTTAAGTCACATTTGAATGGATTATCCGTAAAGATCTGTGTAGAATCAGAAAACAATGGTTAAATGGCATATTCCCTTTGATACTAATTTCTTGTCCAAAAAAATGGTATTTTCGTTTTACAATTTTATTTTTAGCTTCTTTTACATGAGATGTGGATTCTTTCTCAGGATCCTGACAAAATTTGGTTTTTGATTTATCCTACGGAGTCTATGGTATGCATTCAAAGTAATGAATATCATCCTGTGGAGGCATCTTGGGAAAAGACCTTAGTGACCATACATGGTTTGCCTTGGAGAGTCTCCTTGGAATTGAATTTCCTTTTCATCCTTTTGAATTTCTGTAGCTACTGTAAATTTTTCTGAACATGAGTTCAGAAAATTTCATCCAATGCTAGTTGTACTTTTGATCACCAAGTGTCTCACTCCTAATCTCATGATATGAAGAGCCTCCTACCTTAAAACCAGTTGCATTCTCTGGTTGGCAAAAGGGAACTATGTCTTCTTCCTTTGTAAGTCAAACCTTTGACACGTGGCCTTACATAAGTGATATTTACTAGCACAATATCTAGTATATCTTGTTTTTATTCTGAATCTGAGGGGTCCCTCTAGTCCAGTCATTAGCACCCCTGAGAAGACTGGAAGATACGTTCAGTAAAGACTCAAATTTTTCCTGGTTTTTGTTTAGCAACTCTTTAAATTTATCCAGAGATGCCTTAGACAAGACCTTTCGTATGGTGTAGTAGTGTTCTTAGTGTTTCCCTCATTCTTCACCCCTTAAACAAATCTGTTATCGTTTTATCTTTCTCTGCTGGTCCTAGATAAAATATGCACAGAATAGAAACAATACATTAGCAATAGGCTTATTTCCATATAGTGTTCTCTAAAAAATGATTGCAGTTAAACAGAATACTAGAATGTTTATTATTTTTAGCTTCACTTTAGAATTGAGGGCTCTTTGAATGCAGGGCAAATTGTGGATGAAAATATTTTCAGTCATCCTTTGAGAAATGTTCTTAGACACATATTCCATCAATTATGGCTGAACATAAAGCTATTTGGCCTGTCAAAATCAGGACAAGATGGACTTGAGATTCCACTCCATAAACACTTCGTTGCAGTTACTCTAAACTGTGGCCTTGATTTGTATTTTCTCATTTCCAGTGATAGGACCATTTTTAACAGAGCATGCTGTGTGAACTGGTTGAACTGAATACCAGGGAAGTCTTTACTACCTTATAAGTGTATTTAAGGGTTCTTTCTGTGCACAACAAAGGTAGGCTGACTGAATTGAAATGGGGCATATTCATCCAGAAGACCCAGTGGGTCGTAGGTAGCAGGAAAAAGAGTTTCATGAGTTGAGGCTATTATTTTCATTGTGTAGGCTTCCACTCTACATGGACAACTTGCTCTAGCCCATTAAAGTGACATGTTGTGTAATTGGTTACTTAAGAAAACTTCCGCAGAGTAACCCAATTTACCTTCTGCAAAATCAGAGCATAGTGAATTCGTTTAGCCTCACAGTTAAAACAGGAAAGCATCAAAGCCATCCAAGATAGATGGGCCTTGTTTGTATGCTTAACATCTGTAAGAAGAGATATTTCACTTCCTCTCTGTGACGAGTGTCTCCCAGCATGTATTACATTTTCTGCCTCCTGCGCTGTCATTAGGAGGGGGAGACGACTGTAAATGAAATGTCAGAGCTTCTGCTGAGCTAGGCCACTTCTTGAGATGCCGTTGGTTTTGTCAGTCCATTGTGACTTTCCATACTCTTTATAAATAAACCCTTGTGAGCTTATGAGAACAAGTGTGAAGGTGAGTGGGAGTTAGGTTCTGAATTACATAATTTCTTTAAATTTGAGCCACAGTGTTAGCAAAAGCAGTATGTTTGGAAATTATTGCAGAAATAACTGGGATTCTTGAAGGAATGTTCAGAAATCCTGAAGATTACATCCATCTATTGCATGTGTACATAGACAGGGAAAGAACTGTTCCATCTCCTGTTAAAGCCAGTTACATGGACCAAGGTCAATTAGAAATGTTTATACTGGGCCTCCCTGGTGGTGCAGGGGCTTAAGTCATCCTATGAAGCTATCAGCCACTGCAGCACGAGTTCAATCCCCAGCCAAGGAGATTCCCACATGGTGCAGCAGACCTCTCCTACCTTGCCCGCTGCTCCCCACAGCAGTGTATTTTAGTCAATCTGCCTGTTCTTCTCCCCACTCTATCTCTGTTGAGTCCTCCGACTTCACCATACCTCTGGCCTGCACCTCAGCTCTTGTATGCATAAATAAATAAGTCTTAATAAAAAAGAGAAATGTTTACGCTGCTTAAAACAGAGATGTAACCATTAACACCATTCACTTAATAGCTAATGTTTCTGAAGCAAAACAGGGGCAATTTTACCCAAGAGAAAATTTCCTTCCCTTGTTTTCTTCTAGAAGATCACTGAGATGGTTAGAATTTATATATTTCTTGTGTACTAGAAGAGCTCTCAGTAGGTAGTGCAAAGGACATAGAAAAGGTAAAGAAGAAAAGATAATGAGCAATCTCCTCTTTGTTGGCAAAAATATTACTGATTTGTCATGTCAAAAGGTTTGTGTGATATTTCGATTTACCAAAAGTCCTGTGCTTTCTGGGAGTTTCTGTGAATTTCCCATTCTGTGTGAAGTAAAGGGCAACAAAAGAACAAATTCTAATACATGGAGTGGAATTTTCTCTTCTGTCAACTCAAGTTAAAAAATTAATCTGGACATTTGATCAAATAATCTGGAAGTAGTTTCTTGCAGGTTATGCACCACTGCTTTTTTTTTTAGATTATTTTTTAATATATATTTTTATTGTTATTTATGTCTTTTACATTTTGTATTCCCCTTGGGTAGCCCACCACCAATTCACCCG